>JARHVA010001284.1:1387500-1532500 GCA_037957365.1 Torreya grandis | reverse complement strand
TGTGTTATTTATCATCTCCCATGTTCCTAGGAACATGATGACTAAGTTAGAACTCAATGGGATATATTGCATCTCCGTCATCCCACTAAAATGAAGTGTGGTCAATTACACTTACTCCATGACAGATAATCTATCTCTTAGATTTATTAACCAAAGTGCATAAACCAATTTCTAAAGTCTTTGATTCCTTTGAAAAATGCCAAAAAATAGAGCACCTATTAGATATTTCTCCCAAAATTAACATAAAACATACTTTAAATATTAAAAAATAAATAAATAATCAAAGAAAATACATCATTGGCCATGTAAAACACTACATAGGCCATCTACTATATTTAACACTATTGATCATGTACCTAAAATACATCATCCATATAAAAATACATACTATATCAACCTTTACACAACATATCAACTTTGTCATTGAGCTACATTGGCCACCATGTATGCAGTTAGGCATTTCATTATGATATTTGCCAAGTTTAAAACTATATCAAACACATCCACATTATACTATGTCAGTCAAATATTACCTCATTAGTATTAAAATATAATTATACACTATTGACCACCCTGAATCAAACTATATCAACCAAAAATAATTTTAATAACTAGTCAAAAATCTCACCTTTTTAATGACATTGGCTTGGATGATACCATATTAATTTTATGATGATTTTTCACTAAATCTTCATAAATACCATTAACCTAATTTTTGAAAATTTTTCCCATACCCATTAACCATTTTAATTTTTACTCTACTACTACTCTTTCTTGGTAAAATTATGTTACATGGATTTTTCCCAGTCTATAACTTTCCTAATCTAGTTAGTTTTCATTCAAAAATGATATAAATTTGCAATAAATATACCCCATACATAGACTACATAAAATAATGTTGTAATATGTCCTCCAACATGTTCACCTCCTTGAGCTTGATCCATCATCACTCTTTGTTAAACTAGGATACATAGATCTCTAATATTCAATAATAGTAATTGAACAAATGAATAGTAGTTTCTCTTTTTTTTAGTATGATTTTTTATATTTTAAACCTTCAATCATTTACTAAGAAAGTATGAATTTTCCTCATAAATATGTTTTCATATGTCCATTTCACAAAATGAAATAAGTTATGGAATCCTAATATAGTATAATTTTTGTGAATGCTAACATCATATTTTTGCAAAAAAGTGTGAAATTTCTCTTATTTTTTAGGTCTATTTCATACTCTGCACACTAGACACCCTCCCTCATTTACTTCACACATTTATTTTCCACAAAAATAAGGCAAGTGAAGGTATGTATTTACCAAATTATTTATTCCATTTACTTTTCACTTTTTACTACAATTTAGTATCTCATTTAGTGTGTTACTATGTTATTTCTTAAAGTACCATCCCATGTTACAATCACATGCCATACGATGATCTTTGAGTGGGGAATATGTGTACACAAAATATTTTTAAAATTTATCATTTAATGATGTTTTATCTTTTGTAATAACCTATTGAGTTTCATTTTTGTAGTGTTTGCCTTAAAGTGTGCATTGGGAAAGAGATGGGTAGACCACTGGTGAATCATAATATTATTGTCTAAATATTTTTATTTCTCACCAAAACTCATATTAGGCCATCTTGGGTTGATGTACTTATTAAAGTCATAACACACACTTTGTAACTAGGTCAGCCCAAACCAACATATTTTGAGGGAAAATGGTCACTTTCTATCTATTTAAAGTTGAACCAATATTTTCATCTAGAGTTTTGGAATGTTTTAGGGTTAACTCACCTCTATAAATACAGATGTCATTTTGAGATAATAAGATAGAACATTCATTTTATCACTATTACTTCTCATAATTCAACTTTAGTCTAAATTTGGAGAATCCATTACTTAGATCTTGTCTTAGAGGGATAGCTTATCTTGTGGAGTCTTGGACAAAAAAAAAAGAAGTATTTTAGCTTAGAGGTGATTTTAACCATTATAATCATTACAACCAAAATAACCTCTTATAAAACACCATCAACCAATGGAGAGATTGAGGCTCAAAATATTATATTTAAGGAAAATATTGATAAATTTAGCTCTTTGATTTAGTAGATAGATATTGTATAATCAGTATTTTTTTAATATATTAGTCCTTATTTAAGTCTCCTCTACACTTAAACTTAGTCTAGATATTGGGTTATTCAAACTTGCCATTTCCACCCTTGGTAACCTAGGCTTCCATTTGCCTACCATGGTTCTTCATCTTTATTAGTGTTTTTTCCACCAACCCCCTTATTTGTGTTATAAATTTTTGTGATACCATATTAGATTAATTCCATTATTATTACATTGTACTGATTTCTTATATAATTTTGAACCCTTTCCACTGATGTGGTGTGATAAGTGATCTTATAAATACATTTAATGGATCTAATTTATCATGCCTAGATATAAATAAGTATCCAATGAGTTTTATTTGATTTACCTTCTCCAAGTATGGATCTATCAAGTAGGATAAGTTGCAGGTCTATCTTAATTAATTTCATGCACACTCTGTGTGATTCAACAAAGTAAAATTCTATGATGATTCAACAAGGAAGTACAATTCTATAATACTTCAACAAGGAAGCATCATCTCCAACAAGCTATACGGTAACACAATTTACTAACATATGTACTAATTCCTTGGTCTTAATATTTTTTTCAATTTTCAATTTTAGATTTTAGATTTTTATATGGATGTTGACTACTATGTTTTTGTTCTAGGTCTACATGGAAATGAGTTATACATTTAGGACAATATCCTATATAAAAAGTGTGTTTTAAACATTTAGTTATAATTTATCCTTTTACTATAATATTTTTATTGTATTTCAATACTATAATAAAATGGGGCACTTTTAGATATTAAAATATAGTATTAGAAACTTGAAAATGTCACTTTTTACGTACCATCACCACACATGAAATATGAACATATATATGTCTCTTTTTCACCATTATCTCACATCCACATGTCTTATATGATTCTTACCCTCCAATTTTATTGTCAAACACATACATGAACTTCTTAGCCTCTAATAAACTAGTTAAATATCATACTTATACATCCGCACATCATCCATTCCATATTATTATCTCATAAACACTAACATCATGCTCAAATAGTTTTTTGATGATTAGGATGATGTTAGTGACCCTTTACAAATAAAGGTTAATTTTGAAAATTAAACCATTCCTATGGGTTGTCCCATATACATAGCATGTCAGAGGCATGATAATTTACCCAAATGGAATCATATAAATACAAATAAAAACCAAAACATGGTACGAATTTTTCACTTGTTTATCAAACATCTATAAACTTCTACACATTGATAAAATATACCTTATTTTTCCCAAATATAAAAAAATTCAATATATGTATCTATCAACCAATTTTAAAGCATAAAAATCCAAGTCAAGATCAAATTTTTTTTAATTATAAAAAGATAGATTCTATGTGAATTCATATATAAAAGGAGCATAATTGCACATTCAAATGAAGTGGAAGAACTAGGTGTGGCTTGACTTCCCTCTTAAGATTATTATACATATATAGGTATCCATGAGTTATAAATGGAGGTTATTATTTTTATCTTATCCCATTACAATTCTAAATTTTTAAGAGGTTTATAGCCTTCACAAATAGACCTATGGTTTCAATGAGAACCAAATTAATTTCTAGAGTTACACACATAGCCAACTGTCAACATCACATATACATAGGTATCACAACCTATAAAAAATAATTATATAGCCACAAAGAGATAAATCAACTAAGGAAAATATCATTATCCTTAGTCACTAATGTCAATGGATCCACCCTAGCTTGATGATAATGTTTTTATGTGCATATAAAATCAATTCTAAATCTAAACAACTCAAAAGCATGATTTTAACCCTTTTCTATTATCAAACATCAATAAATATCAATAAATAAATAGATAAACATAAGTATTTATATATTTTTTCATACTTTCTATATTTAACACATGCCACTTTATAAAAATACTCCAAAAATATAAATTCAAATTCATGTTAATTTTGATACTTTAAAATATTAATTACATTCACGTTCTTATCCTAATTAGGGTTTTCCAATCCAAATTAGGTTAAAATGGACATATTGTGTATTTATATAAAACTCTTTGAGTTATTTATCATGCCATAAATATGCATAACAGATGGATTGACACTAAAATATAACTTGAATTTGGAAAATGATAATTTCTTGGCATGGGGAAAATTTGTTTAGAGTAGGACTCCTACAAAATGTTGAAGTCATTTGAGTTCTTATGGACTCATATAAAAAATAGGATTATTTAACTTATGATCGAGAGATAATATAGCTATTATTTTAACCACATTTTTAAGATACTAATTAATTATTTTAGGTGACTGGTAGAAAACTGGAAGGTCAGGACTATGTAAGGAAACCATATATGAGAGAATGGTGTGTAAGATCCATTTGTGTATGTATAAGTCACATAAGGTGAAATCAAGTAAATACTAAAACTGACAAGTATATTATCCCATATTTTATAGTCTATAAATCCCCCCACCTTTATTTTAGTATATAAACTAAAAAATGGAGTAAAAGGATAAATAAATGCTTAGTGATTAAAACACTTTTTATATGGGATGAGGAATCAAGTGTTCATGTTTCTTCATGCAAACCTATATGAACATGTAAATATAATAAAGTTTGAAATAAATTAGATACAAGAAATGTTTTGATACAGGAGCATTCAGGTTCATGAGCATTCTTGAAGGCATAAATATGCATATATATATATATATATATATATATATAAAATCTAAGTGTTGTATATATATATATATATATATATATATATATATATATATATATATTATCTAAGTGTTGTGTTATGTGAGGCTTATAAATATGCATCTATCTTGTAAGTTTCCAAAATTATTATATATTGCATATACCATCTATATGTTGTTTTGAATTGTATTTTTCATGATTGTTTTTAGTAAAGGTTGGTGTTTTTTATGAGAACACTTATGTCTATTATGTTTATCACATTATTTATTATGCACTTTTGTAACCATTTATTTGTAAGAATATTTATGTGAATCTTTAAAAAAGGCAGTATGGTAATATTCTCTTACTACATAGCTATCTAAAGGTTATATATATATATATATATATATATATATATATATATATATATATATATATATAATGAACTTTTGTAACCATTTATTTGTAAGAATATTTATGTGAATCTTTAAAAAATGCATCAAGGTAATATTATCTTACTGCATAGCTATCTGAAGATTATATATATATATATATATATATATATATATAACCTTCACATAGCTATGCAGTAAGATAATATTACTGTAATGCCTTTTTTAAAGATTCACATAAATATTCTTACAAATAAATGGTTACAAAAGTGCATAATAAATAATGTGATGAACATTATTTATTATGGACTTTTGTAACCATTTATTTGTATGAATATTTATGTGAAGCTTTAAAAAAATAATTGCGGTAATATTCTCTTACTGCATAGCTATCTGAAGGTTATATATATATATATATATATATATATATATATATATATATATATATATATATATATATATATATATATATATATATATATATATATATATATATATATATATATATATATATATATATATATATATATATATATATATATATATATATATATATATATATATATATATATATATATATATATCAACCTATGATATCTTTTGAACATGATATTTGATAGAGTTGTTTTCCACTGCAATGAAAAATGAGTGGGTGAAAACTATGGAGATGATTTTAAATTAATTATGTATCCTTGAGTTGAATTATGGATCATTTGGAAATGTTATCATAAAGCATGACATCATTCTTGGAATGATGTGAGGATCATGGCATAAAATATTTCATGAAGATTTGTAAGTGTGATGTCCTATGATTTTTTGTGACTTTATTTGAATTTATGATGTTGTGAAATAAGCCATTATTGATAATTTCATATTTAATTATAAAATTCATGCAAGCTAAGAAGGATTGATTTAATAATTTGCATGACCTATATTGGGACATGTTGAGTTATAATATGTTCTTATTACTTATAAATGTGAATACATTTAATGTTTGAGATGAAATAAGGTGTGTTATTGTTGTTATTTGGGTAAAAACACTTCATGTAAGAAGGAATGTCATACTTATATATAAGCATGCACCTACACCTAGGCTAATAGAATTATTTGGTTGGGTAGTGGATATTAGATCAAGGAATTTTTATTCTATGATAAATTTCTTTCAAATTATGTGAATTAATAAAAATTAGATATTATATTTGATGTTGTAACATATATCATTATGAGATCATTATTTTATAGTGCCATTCTATATGTTGTATTTAATTTAGCTAAAATATAATAAGAGATGTTAATTTTTTTGTGTGAAATCTATCATTCCTCATTTGAATCAATAATGAACATTTTTATTTTAGTTAATCATATAATTTTATATGTGAATGACTAAAAATAAGTCCATATATTGTGTTAACTCTTTGGTTTTTCATGGTTTAAGGTGGTCCTATTGGCCAAATTTGGCCTACATATGAAACTTTGCCTAGATATAAGGTGAGAAGCTGAGTAGAGTTATGATTGAGGGTTAATCCAATTGTGTAAGGAGTAGACCATACTTCATGACCCTATAACATGTAATCTAAAATCTTTTCAAACAATTTAAGTAACCTTAAATTGTGGATTTGGTGATTTTATGGAACCAGGCCATCATGGCACATCATGTAAGAACGAATAGGTTAATTTGGATGTGTATTTAATAAGTTTATTTGGGTAGTCAACCAAGGTTTAATAATTGTATGAAAATGATGTATTTCATGATAAGGTCATTTCTTACAATTTTGTTGTCTTAATGATTTTTCTATCTCAAGATATAAGCCTTTAAAGATGATTTAGCAGTGTGTGACATCCTCGAGGATGTCAAATTAAAGCTATAGGAAATAGTTGTTTGGATTCAAAAAATCCTCAAAGAGTTTCAAGTTGAACACAAGGATAATAAATTTCATGATATCAGAGTCCAAAATCAAATATCAATGGCATGTAGACAATCTCATGGGGTTAATAAGTTAATGTAGATCTACGGTGCATGTTTAATCATTTGATTAAAGATCCATGGTCAGATCAAGGTCAAAAGGTTAGAAGATCTTGAGGATGAATGTGAATGTTCTAAGTATCTAAATTATGGTAACTTCAAAGTATATTGATAGACTAAATTTGATTGTATTTTTCAAATGGAGATCAATGGTTTGTATTTGATCTAGCATATCAAAGATCAATGTTACACATTTAATCATGTCAAAAAGATCAATAGTGCATGTAAGGTGAATATGTTAATAATAATAGATTACATATAAGGACACCACATGGTGTAAGTGTATCAATCAAATGGATACTGACAGTGGGGTTTATAGGAGACACATGAAACTATCTAGTGTCATATTTTTAAAAGTCAAGATAAAGATCAATGCAGGGCTACCAAGTGGCACAATATAGAAAATGATCAAAAATAGATGGCCCATGTTGAAGGTAAAAGCTAGGAGACTCTCAAGGATATTGACAGATAAAATTTGATCAAAGTTTTAGGGGGAATGGGATGAATACATGTGTCCAAGGCAAATATGGTTAGGTTTTAAAATGAAATAAGTAGCATGGCAAGGAGATGCCACATAGGTGGACACATCAGATCAAAGGATTTCAGCACCCAAGTAGGAAAATGAATATATGCAAGATCAAAATTTGGTATAGGTTACCAGAAACAAACACTATATATCATATAACACCAATAAATATTAGTTATATGTCTCAAACACCCTCATGCATAAGTTTTACTTCTTGATCATGATAAAAAAACCATAGCTAGTGGATTTTCATTAAGATTATGGATATATGAAAACCAATAATGGGATTGGTTTTCATCTATAGTAGACTTATGTTTAGGGTTTTGAATTAGGTGAAGAATTATGATTATGAAAGGAGTGTCTTATATTTTGACATAGTCATATCATCCAATTTTAGTAGGTACATGTAGCCACTTAAAATAGACATAGTCATGGCTCAGCTAGGTCCATGGATATGAGGATTTTGTCTTTATAATGAAGGAAAGTAGAGGATGGCTTAAAAATCCAAGAGAGAGATCTGTTAGTTAGAGAGTGTAGGTGGAGCATTAAATGAATTATCAAAGTCTTTGGAATATCTTCCTTCTTATTAGATCATGACTAATCATCCTCAACAACATGGCTCTTATATTTTAGTATGCTTTTAAACCAATCAAGAAAGCTTAAAGATCATTTTGGAACTAAAAAATGGTTAATTGGAGGTACGATTAATGCTAATCAATCAAAAGGTGGTTGGGACTCCATTGAAGTGATTGGACTTCATTTATTGAATTCTTTCTGCTCATTCCTTTTCTCTCTCTTTCATTTTTCTCTGTATCTCCTATTTTCTTCCCTATTGGAAATATATACTCACATTTATGGGAGTATCATGAGACTCTCATTTTTAAGTTAAGACCCTATCAAAAAATTTATGAAATACCTCTTGAATCAATAAAGAGTTTCTTTACCTATCTCTTGCCTCTGAATTGTGTTTAGCAATCTTGTGCATGATGGCATTGTGAAGGAGTTTCTTCAATTACATTATCCTTATTTATTTCATGTTTTCAAGTGTTTTCAAGCTACTTGTAGGTCTAAACTAATGATATTTACACCATTAATGTATTCCTAGTGTGAATCTTACAATTCCTCTTTGATTCATTTATTGCTTGTGAGCCTAGTTTATGAAACACTTATGCAATCAATTAGTCTATAAGGTTGTGTGAGTTGACATTGTCTTATGCTTCATTATTTTCTATTTCATGCTTATCTGAGTTCTCATTTAATTTGGTGCATCACACTTTTATCTCTTTTAGTAAACCTTTACCACGTATTTATCCATTTTCCTAGTAGTATCATTAGTTTAGGTGATCTACCAAGAACAAGCCAACCTTCTTCAGAGGTTCAACCCTAATATAGGATACCCATATCTTGGTGTTGTTACCATTTTATGGATTATTTGGAGGGATATTGAAGAACCCCCTAAAATGTTGAAAATTAAGACTATAATAGTTTTTAGCATGCCTGGTAGGACCACTACATTATTTACTAAGTAAATATTTTTGGTGTTCTCTTCATCCAATCAACCTTTAAAGGTATGTGTGCAAACATTAATGGTGACTCTAAGTATTCATTAGGTAGTTTAATTATCATAAGTGCTTGATAATCATTATCTTGTATGTATTTTCACTCAATAAAAATCCATGTTCCTTTCTCCCTTATCCTTATCATATTAATAATGTTTATGGCTTCACCCCAAGTGGACCTCAAACAACCTATCATCCTTATCAAACTCAAGATGTCCCTATTTACTTATCAAACTAATCCATTTCAAGTTAGAGGAAAATTATCTCAAGTTATGAAAGGTACATGATATACCTTAATACATAAAGGGGATGTGGTCAAGATATCCCTAATCACATCATTCATGCCATAATAGATGCATTAAAACTAATGAAGGAAAAAAGGGCACCTATTGAGAGAGAAAATTTGAAAAACTTCTCAAGTGGGATGATGGATTTAAGTGGTTTCATTTAAATAATTAAGGATAAGATAAGAAACCTTGAAGAACAATAGGTCCAACTCCATCAATATTATGTGTCTTCATATACACCACTTTAACTGACATATATGCCACCCATTCTTCCCCAAGAGGCCATTCCAAGTGACCTTTTGAGCATTCCATTTCCTTCATGTGTTCCTCAAACCTTCCCTTCTTGTAATTCAATCCAAGATATTTTTCAAAAAAATAAGGAGACTATTATAGAGTAGCTTATTGTTGAGATATAATTTTCCACTTATCTTCCCCAAGAATCCTCTTGTATCTCAAACTAACCCTCTTATGTTCCTTATCTTCATGAAGCCCATAACCACCATAAAGAGAGGCTATTCCAAGAAGATATAGATATGTAAATCAAATATTTAGAGATAAAGATAAAGGAGTAATAGATTCAAACTCAAGATGAGGTAGTTGTATATTATACATTCCCCTCATGGAAATTAGTTTAAAGAGACATAAAAAAAGAAAGAGAAAGTACTAGTTGAGGAAATTTAGGAACCGGTTCAAGAAAAAGAAGTGTTATCTCAATTCAATAAGCTTGCTCTACAATATTTCTAAGACTCTACTTCCTTTCCCCAAGAACCATCTAAAAGAGCTTTCAAAATATTTGGTTAGAAAGACACTCTCTTAAGCTGCAAGCAAGGTGAAATTCTTCACCTTCCTACCACCTCCCTCTTGGAGAAAGAACCTCTTTTAGAAAAAATAGAGGAGGAGCTTATATTCATAGGTGAGATTGAAGAGGAAAATGTAAGTGTCTATGAAGAAGAAATCCTGATAGGTAACCCACTTCACTTAGAGGAGGAAAAAATAGGTTTGGACCATCCTTCTTGGTATGGATTTGACACAAACTAACATGAACCACAAGAGGATAATCCTCAATCCAAAAATAGTGAAAACCTTGAATGAAACACTGACTATATATTCTACATAGACAAAAAAGGGGATCATAACCATGTACTATAGGTTGGTCCACCTCAAGATGAGGTGTCAAAAAAAGGTATCCCTAATAGATTGGGTATAAAAGAAGGTAAATTAGACCTTGAATAATAAAAATGTGTCTTTTTGGACCTTGGTTAGTCAAATTAACCCTCATTTGTAGTTTAAAAACAAGATGAAACCTTGAGTGAGATTGATGAAGGAGACATCTCAAGTGCTCAGTGATATAGTTTGAGAAGCATACCAGTGAAGAGCATCAAGATCATGATGAGGTACACCTAGAATGTAATGATGAGCCTCCATTATATATAGAGGAATAATACTAATCTATCTTCTATAGATAAAATCTTGGTGAGGATGAAGTGCTTGATATAGTATACTTGTAGCTTGATATCCTCAATGATGCTTAAAATGTGCATGAAGGGGTTAAACAAGACAAATACGAAGACTTATTTGAAGTGCTAGAAGTAAGATATAGGTTTTTAGTAAATTATGAGTTGACTAAGGTAATTTAGGGTAGTCATGGTGACTCAACCAATGAGCTACAAGTGGTGGATGAACAAGTTGAGACACTTTAAGAGGCTATTAAGAGACACATATGCCTTTTCAATCAACCATGAGTGAATAAGATTTCAAGTGATCTTATATTCTAATATGAAGCAAGATTTGAAGACTAGGACTAGTATGTCTACATTAGAGACATGTTATCCCCACTTCATCCATTAGAGATCATACTAAAAGGATTGGACATCAGGACACTTGGTTCACCAATTCTAGTGCCTCTAAAACAAGGTACTTTTCATCTTGGTCCATTAAAATTGAATGATGTTTAATGATTCCCATTTGATCTAGGAGGAAAGTAATTTTAAGTGTAAATCTTGTATATATTAGAGTATATTTTATGTTTTCCTATAAGTACCTTATGTACATTTATTTTTAGTTGTGTGTTTCCCTTCCATAAGTGCCTTTGGACAATACTTATTTTGTTCCTATTATCCTTGTTCCTTTAAGAGGAGGTTTTAGAAAAGGTAAAAAATTGTATTAGTTTCATGTCAGATGGGAGAAATACTTGTGACACTATATGCCTAATGGATCATACAAGGTAACTAATCTAGGTTCTCAATCATAATAGACATGCTTCCCTATCAAGTTGCCAAAAAAGTTAGCCAAATTTGGCTTACATACAAATCTTTGCCTAGATCTAGGGTGAGAAGTTGAGTAGAGTTTTGGTTGAGGAGTGATCCAATGGTGCAAGGAGTAGACCAAACTTCATGACCCTGTCAAATGTCATCTACAATCTTTTTAAACACTTAAATAACCTTATAGTGTGAATTTTTTGATTTTAAAGAACCAAGCCATCATGACACATCATACATGAATGAATAGGTCTATTTGGTTGTGCATTTAATAAGTTTATTTGGGGAGTCAACCAAAGGTTAATAATTGCATTAAAATGATGTATTTTGTGCCAAGGTCATCCCATGCATGTTTTGTGTCTTGATCACTTTTCTATCTCAAGATATAAGCCTTTAAAGATGTTCTAGTAGTGTGAGGCTTGCCTGGGGATGTCAAATTAAAGCCATAGGAAATAGACATTTGGATTCAAAAAATCCTCATCAAATTTCAATTTAAATGCAAGGCTAATAAGTTCATGATCTTGAAGGCCAAAATTAAATATCAATGGCATGCAAGTGATTTCACAATGTCAATAAGTCAATGTAGATCTATGATACATGTTCAATCATGTAATTAAAGATCAATGGTGAGCTCAAGGTCAAAAGTTCATAGTATCCTAAGGATGAATGTGGAGGTGCCAAGTGTCTTAATTATGGAATCTTCCTAAAAAAATTAATGGCCCGCATTTGATCATATTATTTAAATGGAGATCAATGGTCCACATTTGATCTGGCAGATCAAAGATCAATTGTTTCTATTTAATCATGTCAAGGAGATCAACAGTGTGTATAAGGTCAAGAAGTAAATGATCCTATATTATAAATGAGTAAACCACATGGTGTAACTACATAGATTATATGGAGACTAACAATGGGGTCCATAAGAGGCATGTAATTCTACCAAGTGTCACATTTTTGAAAGTTGAGACAAAGATCAATGTGGGGATGCCAAGTGGAATAATTTATAAAGTGATCACAAATCGATGGACCTATGTTGAAGGTTAAATCTAGGAGACTTCTTAGGAGATTGATGGATCAAATTCAATCAAAGTTGAAGGGGTTATGGGATGAATACATGTGTCTAAGGTAACTATGATCAAGTTTTAAAATGAAACAAGTATAGTGGCAAGGAGATGCCACATAGGAAAATATGTCAAATCAAATGATTTAGCTACCTAGGTAGGCAAATGAACAAATACAAGATCAAAATGTGATTTGGGTTACTAGAATCAAACCTTATGGATCATATAACACCATTAAAGCTTAGCTAGACCTCTCAAAATCCCTTCGGCATAAGTTTTATGTCTTGCTAATGATTAAGAAATCATAGCTTATGGGTATTCATTAAGATTATGACTATATGAAAACTAATAATGGGATTGGTTTTCATCTATAGTAGACCTATGTTAAAGGTTTTGAAGTAGGGTTATATCTTTGATTATGAAAGGAGTGTATTATCTTTTGACATAGTCATATCATCCACTTTTACTAGGTACATGTAGCTACTTAAAATAGATATATTCATGGCTCGATTAGGTCCATGAATATGAGTATTTTATCTTAATAATGAAGGAAAGTGGAGTATGGAATATAAATCCAAGAAAGAGATCTGGTGGTTAGAGAGTAAAATTGGAGAATTAAATGAATTTTTAGAGTCTTTTGAGGCTCTTCCTTCTTAGTAGATCATGACTCATCATCCTCAACAACATGGATCTTATCTTCTAGTATGTTTATAAACCAATAAGAGGGCTTAAGGATCAGTTTGGAGCTGATGAATGGTTAATTGGGAGGTAAGATTAATTTTAATCAATCAAAAGGTGGTTGGGACTCCATATAAGTGATTGGAGCTCATATATTTAATTTTTTAAACTCACTCCTTCTCTCTCTCTCTCTCTCTCTCTCTCTCTCTCTCTCTCTCTCTCTCTCTCTCTCTCTCTCTCTCTCTCTCTCTCTCTCTCTCTCTCTCTCTCTCTCTCTCTTCCCCTTTTTCTATATCTCCCCATTTTCTTCCCCATTGGCAATATATACTCACATTTCTGGGAGTATTAGGAGACTATAATTTTATGAGGAAAGACCCTGTAATTTTTTTTTTAAAATAAATATTTAATTAATAAATACTTTCTTTACCTATCTCTTGCCTTTGAATTGTGTTTAGCATGCTTGTGCATGATGGCATTGTGAAGCAGTTTCTTCCATGTCCATTGTCCTTCTTTCTTGCCTATTTTTATGTGTTTTCAAGCTATTTTAGGTCTAATCTCATGCTCTTTTTTCCATTAATGTATGCTTTGTGTGAATATTATAATTCCTCTTTACTTCATTAATTTCTTGTGAGCCTAGTTTATGAAACATTTATGCAAACATCTAGTCTATGAGGTTGTGTGAGCTAACATTGTCTTATGATTCACCAATGTTTATTTCATGCTTATGTGAGTTCTTGTTTAATTTGGTGCATCAAATTTTTATCTCTCTTAGTAACCCTTTACCCGCTTTCTATCCTTTTTCCCAATAGTAACATTAGTTTAGGTTATCCACCAAGAGGAAGCTAACCTTCTCTAGAGGTTCAACCTCAATACAAGATACCCATATCCTGGGGTTGTTCCCATTTTGTGTCTTGGTTGGAGGGAAAATGAATAACCTCCCCTATGGATGTAAATTAAGTCCAAAATAGGTCCTTCATTGGATCCTCTAATTGTATTGGTATCATTTGGTATCATAGAAATGTTTAATTTTTTATAAGTGATTATTTATTTCTAAATTTATAAATGTGGGTAGAGAAAAGCAACATAAATATTCCAATAAGATTATTGGATAGAAGATGTAGAGGTTATTATATGATTTAAGGAAATTATTTTCATATAAAGGAAGTTGAGATATTTTTATAAATTATTTTCCATAATAGAAAGAGTGGGTAAAAAAATATAGAGGTTGATATTATGAACATCTTCTAATTAAAACAAGGATTGGGTAGAAGGTATTAGTTTACTTCATAGAAAATAAAAGTGCAGAGAGAACGGAGAGATAAATTGTAATATCTAAATTAAAAGAATATGTAATTTTTTATCCATATTTTATTGTTAGGTAGATAACTTCAGATAAATACTTTATTGAACATAGAATGAGTAGAGGGTGCATATAGAATAAGAAATAAGCAAACATCTAAAAGAGAAATTTGCAAAGGATTTCAAGTGGTGTATTATTATATATTGAGGTGTGAATTGGTGTGATATATGTTTGTTTTAAAGTGATAAAAAAATGGATATAGAATGTTATGTTCACCATTTTTTTGGGTGGATAAAGAGTAAGGGTAGACAAACAATACCTAGATCAGATATTCAGAAGTTTATAAAAAAATTGAGAAGGGTGAAATACCTAAGATAAACACTTAAAGAATAAATTGTTTTAGCTATAAGAGTTTTATAAATATTAAAATAATGTGAAGATGATGATGAATTCATCATATGTAATAATGAATGTGATAAGGAAATCATTTTTTCCCATAAGAAGGTGAAATCCTTGATTAATATATTGGCATAGGCTATTTTAAACATGTAGCTATAAAGTGATATAAAATATTCCTATTGATAGAGCATGGAATAAGAAAATAATGAAACTATATAAATTCCTTGAAGGTTGCACAACGATCTTAAAATATGAAATAAAATCATATTAGAGTGGGATAATAAGTAACATCTTTTAGTAAAAAATTGTATGAGAGGAAATGAGGTACATGCATATACACTTAATAAAGATATAAATATGATGTTAGTGAGCTTATATTTATACCAAAGACAACATAAGAGAAAAGAGTTGAAAGGGGCCTTTCTTTCCAAGTGTATCACCTAGCTAAATAATAATAATAATAATTTTAAGAGAATTATTGGCATCATTGGTATGTGAATATGGGGAATAATACTCTCTCATTAAAGAGGGTAAAGCTGAATAAAATGATATTAATATAATTTAATTAGTATTATCTCTCCTTGAAGGCATAGAGGATAAAATTAAAGGAAAATAGTTGCATCATGGAAAAATATAGCTTGTTGAATGTCAAACCAAGTGTCATGAAATGATATTATCATTACAAAATGGGATAAAATTTAAGAAAAATAAAATGATTAAAAAAATATAAACAAGGAATCAAAATACCTTGGAAAGGTAAATAAATAATGAGGAATATAAACCAAGGTATTGTTACATATTGAAAAGTTTTTAAAGAACAAATAGAGAAAATGAATTCTAAACTAGTTTAAATGTATGAAGAAGATGAGAAACTAAGTTTTATATAAAATAATGCATGTGATAAAGTTAATAGTGATGTAATAGATTCATTATTTGGTAGAGTGCATAAAGGGACTCTTGAGTTACAAAATTATAACTTAATACATGTTTTTTAATATTTTTATATAGGTGTAATATATGAAGAAGAAAATGCATGTAGATAAACTTTAAAAAAGGAAGAGGATGAGATAGTTGACTTGATATGGAATGAAAATATTGAGGAGATAAAAAATCTATTTTAATGTCTTTTGAAGAGAAAAAATGAAAAATAATATAACTTATTGATAGAGGTGGATGAGTTTTTTGAAGATACATTGTAAATACCTAAGGAAAAAGATAGTGGAATCATGAAGTAGCAAATTCAATTGATGTGGATAACTATAAGGAAAGATTGAGAAAAGGAGAGGGTATAAATATATATTTTTAAAGACATGAAGGTAGAGATAGAAATGTGAAAGTGATACCACATAATGCATATGTTGGAAAACAAGAGCTTCCATTTTTTGAGGATGAATTTGTTGAGGAGAGCATAAATGTTGTAACTATGATGGTAATTCATGGATATCGCATATGTGATCAAGGAGAAGAGGAAAACCATCTCTTAATTATAGAAGAGATGAAGGTGATTGAGTGGATGCTTGAGAATACATATAAAAATATAGGTATGGATACATATGCATATTGTAGTTTTAACACAAAACATAATGTGTAGAGTAAACAAGGGGATACACATTTTGAATTCATCCCAAAAATTGAAGCAGTAAAAGAATATAATATTATAGTGGAAATAGTAAAGTTACCTACAATTAAGGTTATAGAAATAGAAGATAATGACATAAGGAGTATTCTATAATTTTTAGTGGAAAGGAAGGGTAATGTTTATGATTCCCATAGTTATGGTGATATGGTTAGCCTAGGAAACTAGTTAAGAATAAGAGTAAAATTAGGAAATTGGATCTTAATTAAGAAAGGGATATACATAATTGTATAAATGTTAGAGTGTGTTTCTAATAGATGCAAAGAAATAGAGGAATTTTTGTCATATAAAAATCCTATGAGAGAAAGGAGAAATATAAGTGGCATGAAGTTATAGATTTAAATTATTGACTAGAGAAAGATAAAGAGATGAAATTGGTGGATGAATTTTACCATCATAATGGATTTGATTTGATAATTTTCCTAAGTAATAGGTAGAAAGTGGATAATCAAACAATAATATGGTATATAGAGTAATGGAGAATTTTTTACAGTAGTGTACCTAAATGTTATTCAAAGGTGGAACACTAAGGGTGTGTGAAATTTATAGTTGGTCATGTACATAAGAAAGATGCATTTATATAATGTAGAGTGTGTGAATATGTAGAGTGTCATTACATAGATGAAAGAAAGTAGTTATGTGAAGAGAAAGAGTATTTTTGTATAGAGGAAGGTGAACAAGAGTGTGAACCACGAGCACAATAATGATTCAATGGGAGTGTCATATAAAAATAATTTCAAATGAATAATATCAATTCAATTGTAGTGGAAGATATGGGGAAATATTTTGGTATTAAAAATATGAATATGGAAATAGGAGTAAAAATAAGGTAGAAGGAATTGAAATCAACTAAAGAGAGTTAGTTTGAGAGTGAAATAACATATTGGAAAAATGATGAGTAAAGACATAATATATTTTAGTGTAAGAGGTATGGATATGGTGGGACTAACCCTAATAAATAATGAGGAGTAATTATAGGTAATAATAAGAAGATATATTTAAAGCCAATAAGATTAAGTAAATGGAGGGAAAAATATAATTGGATAAGATAGATATATTATACACAATAAATAAGTAAGAGAAAGAAAAGTTTTATTAGAGTTAAGCAAGAAATGATATTTTATGGTTTAGTAGTTTACTGGAAAAGAAATAAAGAAGTGAATGGTAATATTATGAGGTATCTCACATGGTGGAAAGGCACATCATGGATTATGTGTCAAGGCAAAAGGATGGTTCTACCATCTATCCTAATTTTATATTTACTATACTTAATTTATTTCATATAAGTCACATGATTAAGAGCACACATTTATTTTCTTAATGAGGGTGTATAATGCAAATGCATCTGGGTTCATGAGAAATATTTCAACAACCAATAATATATTAGTTTAATCATTTATTTGATTGGTGTGATGCACAAGGTTTTTGACTATGCATATCTTGTGTTATAAGTTTGTGTAAGTATTATGTATTGCACATACAATATTTCTATTATTTTTACTTATTCTTGGTATGCTTGTGTTTATTAAAATTTAGTGTTGCCTACAAACACATTTATGTTTATTATGTTTAGTGTATTATTTGATACATGCATTTATAACCACTCATTTATTTGAATAATTTTATGAATCTCTATAAAAATATGTCCTAATAATATTCTATTACCAAGAAGCCATGTGAAGGTTATATGTATGCCATACTATGATATATTTTGATAAATAGGTTATTTGATAGAGTTGTTCCTCATCATAGTGATAAATGATTCAAAAACTTATAGAAATGATTTGAAATCCATTGAACAACATGTGAGTTGAATTTTAGATCATTTGGAAATCTTGTGATAAATCATGACATTGTTCTTGGAATGATGTCAAGATCATTGCATAAAACATTTCATGAATATTGGTGACTATGAATTCTTATGATTTTGTGTGACTTTCATTGTATTTATGTTGTTATGAAATAAGTCATTTTGATCATTTCATATTAAATTATGAAAGTCATGGTATTTGATAAGGATTCATTTAATAGTGTTATTTATCTAGTTTTGGGTGTGTTGAGTTCTAATGTGTTATTTTTCCTTGGAAATGTGAATAAATTTAATATTTTTTGCATTCAATTTTTGAGACTCACTAAGGTGTGTTAATATTTTTAGTGGGGTAAGGGCACTTAATATAAGTAGGTAGGTATTGCATCTATATAAATATGCCCCTACACCTGTGCTTAGTAACTTATTTGATTGGGTAATGGAGATTAGATCTAGTATTATTTACTTTTTTTAAATACTATGAGTTAATAGAAACCAGATCTAAATATCTAATTTTATAAAAGATCTCATTGTGATATTATGACGTGATTGTGTCATTGTATTTTTTGTATTCACTTGAATTGAAATATAATAATAGATCTAAATTATTTTGTGTGCAAGTTGTAATTCCTTATTGTAATTCCCTATTTGAGTATACAAGGAGACTCTAAAATGGTCATAGATGTAGTTAATAAAGCATAAAATGTGGGAATTAAGATAAAAGACATCATTACAGATATTCAATTTCTTTTGTAAAAGTTCTCTGGAGTAGAGATTTCACATATTTATAGAGAGGAAAATAGGGTTGTTGATGCTTGTGCCAATCTTGGTCAGCAATTTTCAGGTTAGAGGGTGTGGCGACAAGGTGTTCATATTCCCTTAAACATTAGGGATATTATTCAAAAGGAGATGACTTGTCAAGGATGAAGTGCATTTATGACAAGGATATCTCTCAGAGGCAGTCCATTTGGAGAGGGCCATCATGGATTTCAGAACTTGATAACTTTGGTATTTGTTTGATAATCATTCATGATTCATTGTATCATGAGGTTAAGGCATGTGGGTCTCATTATTAAAATCAATGGGAAATAATTTTCAAGCATGGGAGTAGACAACATCATCTCTATAGTGTATTTTTAATAATGAGCCATCACATCTTCATTATGCATAAATAGAAACAAGCGTTAGCAACCATTTCAAAGCTGAAGGCTAAATTTAGGAACTCCATGGTTTGGGTCTATAAATACAAAATGGGAGGAGATCGTATTCGAATAGAACCAATCTCCTACTATGAATTCAAAGATAATCAACTAGTTTGGCATTATTGTAAAGAAGGGGGAATCATCCCATATTTGGAAAGGCTTATTGGGTTCGATGAAAACTTGTCTAAGCAATTTGTGAGATCCTAGTTAAATAGGTAGGTCACAATGGGCAGAATTAGTTTTAAAATCTCTAAAAAGGTGATTTATATGGCCACAAGAATGACCATGCAGGGCATAAAACTTCAAAGGAAAACAAAAATTATGGATCTTGTAAGCCACAAACTATTTCTGGGAGAGGGAGAAGAACTTGTCCTATGTCAAGGAGGATTCGAGCGCGCTAAACTTTTAGAGCCATGGGATGGAGTGTGATTCATTCTCATGAATGAATTCATCATCGAAGGTCAATTTACCAAGTTCTACAATTACCACCTCCTTCTGTTAAATCACTTCAAGTGTAATGTTATTATTAGTTTCCCTTTTACCTGCTCTCCTTTTTAGAACATTGTGTCCTTAAGGTGAGAGCTAAAATGGCTAAGAAGCTAGATATGAACCCTATTTCCCTACACTAGGGCCTATTTTTCTACTTATAAAACTTTTACTAAGCCCTTGAGCCATCCAAGACTATCAAAATTGATAGTGGAGACATTCCTTCCAATCTGGTGTCTAGTGATGCTATTGATGAATCATGTTTTTCCCCTGCTCCTACCAAAATAAAATATGTTTCTTTCTCCACCCCAGAAGAGACCCTTATTGACACCCCCGACTCCTTTGTGAGCAAGAAGGGTAATAAGAGAAAGGTTTATGAGGAGGAAGAGAATTTAGAGAGACCATAAAGGGGACCCACAAAAATCCAGGTAGGGCCATGGGGGGCCAAGGTGGTAAATCTTATAAGTCTTCCAAAATTAATAAGGAAGGCTTCTCCTCCAGAGTTCGAAGGTTAGGGTGGATTGCTGGTAGACTTACCCCAAAGGACATACTAATTGATTACTCAGAAAGTGCTTCAGAGGAAGCAACCCAGGAGGAAGAGTCTAAGGAGCTAGAAATCTAGGAAAATTTGGAGGACACTAGAGGGAAGCAGGAGACTAGGGATTTTGAGGTTACTGAGGAGCATGGTGCTAACACTATGGAAATTACTAACAATAAGGGTAAAATGTATGTTAAGGAAGTTGGTGAGGAAATATAGAATGAGAATAATTGAAAATCTAAAATTGGGGCCTTGAAGGATCTTATTCAGAGGCTAAAGTAAAATTTCACCAAGGCACTCTGAAATACAATTCTCCTGAACATGTCTATGCTGAAAGAGGTGGGTAATACTGGGCATGCTGACAACATAGAGAATACTAAGAAACTTAATGATCTTCTCAAATAAATGGTTATGTAATGAGAGTCCTCTATGACTCTGGTCTTTCAATTTCTTGTGTTTTGTTTTTGTGTCTATTATTTCTCGGCTAGTGTCGTTGTCTCTCTGAAGGCATATTTTATTTGATTGCCTTCTTGTCTTTTTTGCTGTGTGAAGGGTTCGGCCCCTAGTTTTCCACCTTACCTTATCAAAAACATTATTATTTTAGTTAAACCTATTGTTTTATGTGTGTAGGAATATAAGTCAATACATCCATTCTTATGCAATAAAAAATGCATCAAAGCTACAAATCGACCATAACTTAGAGAAGATAGATCCTACTTACACTTCCGATTTGGGATACATTAGATAATAGGGAAAATGAGTAAAATGCAGACCTAATAGACCCAATTAGGGGATTTATTACCACATTAATATCACTAGGGAGGGTGACAAAACCTCTAATCAAGAAAAACCATGTAATAACCCTAACTAAGTCCTATCTTTTCATATTCACTATACTAATAACAAGTAAATCAAAGAAATATAATATAATGCTCACCAAAGCTTGTTTCACAAAGTGGGAATAATAAACAACAAAAGTAAATATGAATATAAGACATATACTCACGTCAATTTATACATAATCCTAATGTACAGAAGATAAGTAAATATGCATATCTATCTACTCTTACAAAGGAGGAACAAAGTTAGGAATACTTACCTTTGAAGATGAACCTATCGAGACTCAATCTCTCCCTTGGCCAACGTGATTTGTAAGAGGTTATTGTGGTATGTAAGGATGATAAGGATAAATAATCTATATGATACATAACCTATCAATGCATCCAAAAGACTTCTCCATAAGACAAGATCTATATATCCAAATAAATTATGAAACCCTAAGCTTGCTCCTCAAGTAGAATGGTGGATAAGTAGATGCACAATAGTTTTTCTTCTTCTTCTCTTATCTAAATGATGGTAAAATGATCTTGTATATATAGGTATATTTAATCGTAAGCCCTTCTAAAATTTTTGGTCAATAGGGTCAACCTAGTTAACCTATTATCATTATTGATAAAAACTCACTAGGTCACAGGCTATGTCAGCCAAGAGCTGACCTAGACCCTAAACGAGTTTCAATAATAAGAGTCCAAGGTTGACCCAGTCAACATAGTCATGTAAATTGTTGAAAGGGGATTTTGGTTAGGAAAAGTGGTATAAAAGGTAGTAAATTATGTAAGGATTGTGAAAGAGAGGAGAACAAGCTTAGTGTAATGGTTTTTAGGATACAAGTGTGTAGATAACAAGTGGAAAAAAGGGACAATAATCTTGCAAAGCACCAATGGTATACCCACCCCTTTCTTGATGCACCCCTTAAGGCATGCACTTAGAGAGATTGAGAATTGATGGTTTAATACAATATAAAGAGTGTAAATAATTGATAAAAGTTTGAAAATATTATGTGTATACATATGCCCCAATTGAAGCTCATCATGTGTCACATAAGTGTGACATGTAATGTTGATTTTAGAATAGAACATGATGACACATAGTGCTGATGCTAAGTAAAGTGTAGTAGGAATAAAAAAAGATAGAATTGAAAAACACATACCTTTACATACCTTAGTTATGTTGATAAATAAGGAGATACGAGATATGTGAAGGTGTCTAATGTAAGGAACATTAGGCAAACATGTAGAGATTAGTGCAAAAAAGAGCAAACAATAGAATTTTTTGAAATATAAGCATATAATAGTGTAAAATATTCTCTATGACATCATGATTCTAGAAATTTTTATGGTTTTAAAAATGATTTACTAACAAAAATATATGATCAAAACAAAGAATCTAATGGTAAATATTTGAAGGGTAAATAATTGTGAATAGTATCTTTAAATACGGTGAAAGAGAATTCATTTTCTATTATTTGACTATTCTAAGAGAAGAATAGATTTTTGAGAGACTTAGAAAAATATAAAAGATCCAAGATGGTGAGGAGATGATAGTTAAGATGAGAAGGATGCCTGGTAGACATAATGAGTGTAGTATAGGTAGGCAACTAAGAATTTCAAATTTGTTTTGACTATTTGATTTAAAATTAAGTTTTTTATATAAATTTGTAAATTAAACTAATTTTAGAAACCAAAATTAACCCTAAGAAGTTGCTAGGGGAACTAGAGGTCAAATGGGGAAATGGGTTGAAAGGAGTTAGATTAATAAATGTCAAAGGTATTTATTATAAGTGGGTTAAAGAGTCAGTAGTTTGAATGTAGGTTGAAAATCAAGTTTTGACATGGTCAACATAGTATTTATGGGTCAACTTAGTTATTTGGAGTAGAGGAATGACTTAGTAACCTATTTCTAAATTAGTTAGTCAATTTAGGATGTTGACTTAGTACTAAGGGGGGAAAATGAAAGGGTTGACTTAGTTTGTTAAGTCCAAATGGATGACCCATTACCATTAGGTCAACTTAGTATGTTACTAAGTGGTTGATATAGTATTAAAATGCATAAAATTGGTTGATATAGTACTTTGAAGGCCCATGGTTCCTTATTGAGTACTAACATGACTAATTAGGCTAAAAATAGGTGAAATTGGTAGAAAATGAATAGATTAAGGCTAGATTTGGTGATTTTTATTAGAATTTGAAAAGAATGTATTTGATTATAAGTGACATGGAAGTTTAATACATATTTTATTATTTCATAGCTATACTGGTGCTTGATATTTTGATGATTAGTGGACAAGTCTTGGCTACTATATCTATTAGAGCTCCTAATGAAGGTATACCAAGCTAGATTAGTCACACTAATCTTGGGAGGCATCATGGAGATGTGACATGTTCTACTAAGTGATGATCTAGTGTTCATGTTCTTGGGATCCTTGGAATTTTTTACCAATACCTTTATATGGGTGAAGGATGGGGATACCATAGAGGTTGGTATCACATTGGAGGATTTCCATGCATTTCTTGGACTTCATATACGTGGGGGACATTAGTGATCATGGGGATACTAAATGGTCAAGAGGAGACGTGAGGATTATACAAATGGGAAATTTGCTCATATAGGATTTACCTAAGATTGAGGGTGAGTCTATTTGATGTCTATATTTCCCATATTTTATATGAAATCAATAATGCATCATGTTTATAAATCAATCCTAAGTCAGAGAAGATATAGCATACCTACACTTCCAATTGAGAATAAATTTATTAAGTGGGAACATGACCAATATGGGGATCCATTATAACTAATTAGGGGATCACTTGTCACAATACACCATATGAGGTAGGGTTATAAATCCTATAGTCTAACATAATCATGTAATAACTCTAAAAGAGTCCTAAGGCTTGATATTTCACTCAAATCTAATAAATAATAAGGTAAATCTAATCTAGTGCACACCAAAGCTTGTGGCACAAAGTGGGGGTTAGAAATAAAACAAATAACTAAACTCAACATGAATAGAAGGCATATACTCACATTAATGTATATGGTATCCTAATGCATGGAAAGAGAAACATAATTGTATTATCTATCTACTCTTACAAAGGAGAAACAAAGTTAGGAATACTTACCTTGAAGATGAACCCAACAAGCCTCAATATCTCCCTTGGAAAAGGTTATTTGCAAGAGATTATTGTGGTATGTAAGGATAAAAAAGACACATCATCTCTAGGCTACACAACCTATTTATTCATCCAAAAGACTTCTCCACAAGATAAGATTCATATCTCCAAAGAAAATATGGAACCCTAAGCTTTATTCTTCAAGTATAATGGTCAATAAGTAGATGTTAATTCATAATTATTATTCTTCACTTCACTTTTTTTAAATGGTTGGAAATGAAATCATATATATTGGTAGATATTTCCCTAAATCCTTCCAGAAACATCGGCTATACAAGGTTGGCCATAGTCAGCCCTATATGTTTTTAGGGATAATTCATTAGGTCTGAGCTAGGTTGGCTGAAAGCATAACAAACAAAAAGAGTGAAAAATACCCCTAAATTGTATAGGCTCAACCATGGCTAACCTAGTATAGTTGACAGTCCAAAATCAAATTAAGGAAAGAAAAGTAGGATGGAAAGAGAAAAATGACTGGAATGGGTTAGACTGAGAAGAATAAGCTTAAGGTTAATGGTTTTTATTAGATGAGTGTGTAGATGGAAAGTGTAAAAAGGGACTACAATCTTATGAATCACCGATGGTCTACCTACCCATTTCCCATTGCACCCCTTAAGGCATGAACTCAAAGAGATTAAGACTAGATAGGTTCATGCAAGATAGGCATGATAATATTATGTGTATACATATTCAAAATATTTGAAAGGATATGATAGGGCTTATGATAGCATGAGTGTTATGTCATAAGTTATATGTAAATCTAACATTATATATGATAGTCTTATGTTAATTAATAATGGAGTAGGGGGAAATCTATTACTTTGGTTGGGTCATCTAGTTTCAAATCATGCATGATATGTATGGGTTTTTATCCATAGGGAAGAATACCATGGGGTCAGTGGTATTACTATGTGCTTAGACATATGAGAAGTTTCAAATATACCAACCAATTGGGTTGCCCCATGTGGTTGATGACCAATTACCTTAGGTGCTAAGATATAATTAGGATCAGGTGGCATGTGTCATGCCCCATGTGTTAATGCTATAGATGGTCATATGAGGAGAGATCATGTGGTATCTATATGCACACATTTTGATAGTTTGGATAAGTTTGAGTATGGAGGCACCAGAGTTAGCATAAGCATGGATCATGAATGGCACTAGTCTTCAAAACTACCTTGTACAGTCAACTGGATCGACACTACCAACCTAGTTATATGTTTTATGTGCTGTCTAAAATTACTAGATTGATACTACTGACCCAATTCATTTTCAGACCTTGATTCCATAGTATAGTTTCAAATCTATCATCCTTATTCTATATTTTATGCATATAATGTCAACACTATACCTTATTTCAAAGTTAGAATTAACCTCATATCTACTATTAATTAGCCCACACATTTATTTTCTTGTTGTTTGCATGTTTAGAATAGTTCACATAATCTAATTAGGGGATTTTCAATTAATCACTTAGTTTCACTATTTCTATTTTATGCATGCATGACCAAATCACAAAATCAAAAACAAGAACTTTAACAATTTTATCTACCCTAGGCCAACCTACTTAGATCTCATCACTAAGGGGAAAGCTGACTTGATGTTTTGGTCAAGTATAAAGCATGCTTAATGGTATATTTTTGATAAACACCTAACACCCTTGTCATTATGGTGTGTTAGTTAAATGGGTAGGCCTAAATAAAAATCCTATATCATTTCCACTATAGTTCCCTTCAACCCAAACTACCTGAAACCATCCTTTGATTGTTATTTCATACCTTGCTTATAGCCAACTTCCAATTACATTAAAAATCATATCTTCATAATCCAATAAACATTTAGGTTGACCAATTAGTTAACTTTACTTTTAAAGTTAGTTTATTGATCTTTATTCAATTATGTATGCATAATCTTGCATTAGCTAGCATTAGTGAAAGATTTTGCTTTGTGTTTCAATTAGATTGACCAATGTCAATCTAGTTGGCTATCTATTTCCTTTTATAACTTAGTAATTTTCATTACTTGTAAAGTTATCTTGTTTCATTTTGAAATATATTTTTAGGCTTCTCAAATTTTGTGTCTATTATATTAAATTGACCAAGTCAACCTAATAGCTTTTCTACCTTCTATACATTATACTAGATCAACCCAGTCAACCCTGTATAGTTTTACAATCCATATTTCTATAATGGGTCAACCTAGTTGACCCTAAACTATTTTAATCACCACATTATCCTTTGATTTCTCATCTCTATTATTTTTCTTTCATCATGGAATTTTAATAGATAATGACACTAAGTTATAGTCAATAGACATGATGAACTTTACTAATCCTAATAGGGTCTCCCTTAGATAGAGTAGGGTTCCTCTCTATGATGTTATTAATATTAATATTACCACTTTTATAATGAACTATGGGACCCCTCCTAATACCTATTTGTAGCATAATCCTCTTTTATCATTAGAATAACAACCTAAGTTAAGTATACTCCCAAAATGATTTTCTTTATTTCCAAATTTCCTCAACATAGAGGAAATGATCCTTCTACTATTTATAACCTCATGATTAGTGTTCAAACCAAAGAGCATCATTAACCTAATCTTACATTCTCAATGACATTTGGAGGTACCACTTTATTTGGTTTTCATCCTCTTCTTTCAATTTTGACTCCTTATTTCATGACTTCTTCTTCTATAACCTCTTCTACCTTCATGCCTAGTATCTCAACTAACATGGTAGGTTATACATATAGTGGGATTCTCATAAGATCCACTATCCTTAATCCTTCCACTATTTTATTATTTACTACACAAGGCAATCATTCTTCTAGTGCTTCTTCCTCTCAACCATTCACTAGTCCATCTTTTGCTTCATAAGCAAATTTTGCCACTAGTGCCTCAAATTCTCACAATTCTTCTTAAGCTCATAACAAAAATAATAATGGTACCCAATCCACTAATACCAACACAAATACCAATTATAATTATTCTAATATTAATCAAACACACCAAATTTTATTAAAAACTCTTAATTAAATGATTATGTTTCAAGTGCATAACACAAATCAAATGATGAGAATGCAAAACCACCTTATTCATCTTTAATATCATCACAATCAATGGCTTGGGACACTCATAACTATAATGTTATCCCTCCTCCTATTTTATATTATTAAATAAATCTCATTCCTCAACCTCCTTTAGTCAATAAAATCATCAAGCATTTACTAAATAAACCACTTACTACTAAAATTTCTAACATTGATATAGGAGTTATAACACCTATAATTTCTTATAATAGGTCAACCGATCCCACCCTTCACCTTAAATTTTTTTGAAATATTTACAAGGATTGGGTTAAACTAAACATCATTTCTACTATCAAGCTCCTAGCTAAAACCCTCATAGGTGATGCTTTGGATTCATATAATATACTTAGAGCTCATTCCATTTATAGTTTGGAATTCTTAGTAAATTATTTAATTCAAGAATTCCAAACTAATGATCTTCCTAAAAACACTTTGGCCCATTTCATTAATTTTAAACAACCTAGAAATGGAACTACCCAAGCCTTTGTTAAGAGATGGAAGAATTTATCAAAAAATGTGAATATAACATGGCAGATGATAATATTTTTCATCTCTTTACAAATGATCTCTTTCCAAAACTACAATATCAGGACCACACACTCTCTCCATATACCTTGGAAGAGGCTATTGACCAAGCTAAAAAACAAGATTTATTAATGCATCAATTCAATCCACCCTAACCTTCTATGGGTCCTCAGTTATTACCTAAGAACAAAATCCAAAATATCACTAATGATGGTGTTATTGATTCTTATGACACCATTCACAATGTTCAAGCTATCATTCCTAACCCTTCTTCAAAACTAGCTCCTTCTTCTCTACAATATACTAATCCTCATTTCTGTTCAACTAATAACATCAATGTTCACAAACCTCTATCCTTAGTTGAATTACTTAAGTGTCTATTTATCGTAATTAATACTCATTTCTTAATTTAGGAAGAAGATAAGAAAATAGTAATAAGGGTGTGGTTGAAGAACCTAGTTTTTATGCACACATAATCCAGATGAGCATGAATAACTCCTCCTTGTCTTGGAAGTAATAACCTATAGTTAATAAATCACTAACAAAATAGGTTGTTATTATGATAGTTAGGTGGACTACCTAACATGAGTTAGATCCAAGAAGCGTGAGCTTGCTAGGAGGTTGTCAATCCACTCTTTGATAATAATTAAGTTGGAAGAGATAAATTGAAAGTACCTGCATCAAATAAAAAAAAGTAACTAAAATGAAATACAAGAAGAAATGAATTCTTGTTAGACAAAATAATTAAATATATCAAAATTAGGTCAATACTAGTGCTAAAATAGATCAATCTAGGTTCAAAAAATTAGATAGGGATCTATAAATAGGTAGGGACATAAAAAGTCAAATTTGGTTAGGGGTAAGGGGTTGGAAATAAATCTCTATTATTTTATACCACAATGACCATCAGTGGTTAGGGAGACTATCAGTGGCTAATTTGACTATCAATAGTTGGGTAACCATTGGTGGTTGGAGGTGACAATAGGTGATTGTGCTAACCATTAGCAGTTGCCTCTAAAATTTTAGAGTTACTAAAAAAAGAGTTTATAGAATGGATAAAGGATTAGGTAAGGATCTGATAAGGGTCTTGAAGTTAAAAATCAAGATGTATAAAATGTATGATGGAGGAGAAAGGTCAAAAACCATAACCAAAAAATTGAAGTACAAATATACCTATTGTTTTCTAAATAGTTAATGGTTGATGGTTGGAGAAATTTTGGTAGAGTAATGGTAATTTACCTTGATAGGAATTTAGGTGAGGTTTTGATATTTATTGTTGTTATTTAATTACTATAAGAAGACTGGTTGGGAAGCTTGAATACCTATGTTTAATAATGCTTGTGATTTTTTCTCTCTCACCTCCTACTCCCCTCCTTTTATAGGTAAAGAGAGATGGAAGATAAAAGGTTCCCTAGGAGGTTGGATTGCTAATTTCAATGATTGGTAGTTTTTTAGCATTGATCAAGGTGGATTTATCTAATTATGTGATGTTAGTTTACATAGCTAGTGTTTATGTAAGAACAAGGAAGACCTAACCATCGATGGTCATCTTAACCATCAGTGATCAAGATCACTGTTAGTAGTCAAGTGTCCAAGGAAAAGGGATCAAGGTGAGTTAAAAAATGTTGGGTGAAGGGTTAGTTAGTAAGTTATGTAGTTAATTAGCTTAGTATATATCTTGACTCAGTGTCTGATGGGTTAGTTAGTGGGTCAAGAAGGGTTAGGTTGTCCCTAGGGAATCTTGAGGCATTTTGACATCTAGAGATGTCATGTGTAGTTTTTTAGTGTCTATATTTTCCCCCTTTTTGTTATGTGGCTTTGAATAAAAAAACAACAAAAAAATGGATTGATTGGTTGAAGGTCTAGTTGTCTCGAGTATGGGAGGAGGTGTTCCATCTCAAACTGGGAGTTGATGAGGTAAAACCAAAATAAAATCATGGTTTGACAAGTAGTTTATGGTGAGTCATGAAGTTGGTGATAAAAGGGTGGTTGGGCATTTTAAGTACAAACATGTGTCGAAAATGTGACTGAGTGTGATATCTAAGATCACACATAGACTAATGTTACAAATGTTGGTAAAAATAAGGTCAATTCTAAAAAGATTGGTGATGGGGTAATTGGGCCATAACATTAGGAATACTAATCAAGTTATTCCTATCAATTTTTCTAGATAAGGTTAGTGTTTTCATAGGTATCCAAGGTAGGAAGTGCTCCATTAAAAACACAAATGGTCTAATTGTGCATGAGGTGGTGCAAATTCAAATGTTTAACATGACAAGGTTGGTCGGTATGGTCAAAAATACCAGGTAAGGTTGTCACAAAGTATGTAATTATTTAATTCAAACAAATGTCCAATATCAAGGTGGATGTTGTCTAATGGTTGGTTAGAGGGTTAATTTCCAAAAATTTAGGTGGGAGAAGGGTAATCTCTAAAAAATTGGCACTTAGGTTTTAGTTCCTAAATTTTTTAAAATGTGGGTTTCCTAACCATTGACAATTAGGGGTCCTAATATTGACCATCAACATTCAAGAGGAAACCTTAAGACCATGGAACATAAAAAGTGAAAATGAAATTTCATTTTCACTTTTTATAATTTAACTTTCATGCTTTCTATGTGTTCTAGTGATTTAGTGTTCTACATGAGAGGGTTGACTGATTGTTTTGCTAAGGTGGTGATTTTTGATTGGTTAGAGGCATATGTTAAGGTGATATATTAGGATTGAGATTCATTAGATGGCTTGGTTGTGGGTGATGTGGTATGGAGGCTGCATGTTGGATTTCCTAGGTGGGCACTCTATAACTATCATACATTGTCATTATAGAGTTAGAGATGGATCTATGGGAGGAGATAACGTGAGACTAAGATAATCCCATTTAATATATTTTAGATGTAGTTAAACCTAGTGTAGGGGATTCCAAGTTCATTCTTGAGGTACAATATGGAGGATGTTGAGTTTTTGTTACCCAAGCCATAGCTAGAGGATGTGGTCCTACATCATGAGGAGCTACCCATTAGATTAGGGGTTGATGATGCCAATATTGATGATAGTTATGTAGCATGGTACTAGGACATTTATGAAGTGGGAAATTTTGGGTGGGATTATAGGGTCTAATATACCATGGATGTGTTTCTAGTTGGTTTGGGTTCATAGGTACAAACAAAGGCTGGTCATCTAGATAGAGAGTTAGAACTAGTACTATCTACTACATAATCATAAATTATAGAATTATAGGGATAGGTGGCCAAATTATAGGGCTATATTTGGATTTTATAGAGTCAAGTTGCCACCATAACAGGTGAGAAAGATCTGGCTAAGACCTCACTAGGCTTACTAACCCATGATAGGGATACCTTGAGACACAGGGTAGGAGTAGCGGTAGCACCAATAAGACCACTAGGTACCATCCTATGGCATGGAACTTGGTTGTAATAGAGGATTTGAGGTATTATGAGGCCATAGATATGGCACAATATCTTGAGAAGCCTTGATGGGGTGGTTATAGAGCTAGTTTAGCAGGTGGGGTAGTTGTGGTGACTCCAAGTTAGTGGGTTACTTTAGTGGGTGGACAAGTAGGCATCCCAAAAGGATCGACACTAGATGGTAGTGGTAGTGCAAGTGGGGCCTATGGTAGTGGTGCCCTAGGGACATGATATGACATGATAAGATGTATATATATATATGTACATAATTTTGATACCAACTTACATTATGATGTAGTGATATGTACATGCTTTGAGAGAGAGATTATACATTGTTACATGTATTATTAATTTTGATGAAATGATGTATATGATGATGTGATGATATATAAATCTTATTTATGGCTCATGGTTCATGGTTTAAATGTTTTAATGTTTTATGCTTTATGCTTATGAGATGTGGATTCAATAGCTTAAGAATGTGATTATTATGGATGGTTTGATTATGTTTATTGATTTGGTTTATGATATGATGTGATTTGTTTTGTTGATTATGGATGTGATGTGTTAAATGTGGTTATGATGTTGATGATTTACATTTATTTTGTTATGGTTATGATTTTTATGATTTATAATCATGGATATTTGATGTGATGTTTGAAGTTGATGAAATCACATAAAGTAAGTTAGATTAACAAACTATATATGTGAAAAGAGATAATAATGATGAGACATATATCTACATGAACCAATGTAGATATAAGTAAAATGAAAAAGCATGATTCTTTTTCATTAGTAAGGATAAAACAAAACAAAATTTAGATTGACTTAAGGAACGTAAGCCTTTAAAATTCTTTGCATTATCATTCTTTAGTTGATAAAAATGTGTTTTGATACTATTTTTTCAAGTAAGCCCATAATCCCTTGATTTGTATATGGTATAACAGGGAGATATGTGGTAGGTGAAATGTAAATGGTTTGATAGGTAAGGTATCCTTCTATGGGTTAGTTTTACCCATCTATAGGTGATCTAAGAACCATATTAGACAATTCCATGTCTTCATCCAAGGTGTAGACTAATTGATGTGGGAAGTCTACTAATACTAGATATGAAAGTTGATTGTAGCTTTCTTGGGATAGATTGTTTTAATTTTGATATAGGGTACTTTATTGTTTTATTCTAATAGTTTTTAAAGATGATTGATGGGGGAAGATTCAAATGATTACTTTTTTTAAATTTGACTTATCCATCCTTCAAGGGAGTGGTCTAAGTTTGGGTTTGTTTATTTGGTAATTGTCCTTTGAGGGGGTAGTCTATCTTTTATAATTAATTGTTTTGGGTAGTTATCCTTCAAGGGAGTAATCTAAAATGCTAGAGACATATGACCCAGGTAATATTTTGGTATCCTAAATTATTTTAATGTTAGGTGTAGACATGGAAAAGTCTATATAGGCTTAGAGGTTTACCTTTATGAGGGTAAAAATTTTAGCACAAAAAAGTTAATGATAGGTGCAAGGGGTGATTTTGAGAGACAATAACCATGGGATTCCATATAATTAAAGATGAAAAGTATACATGATAACCATTCCACAGGTAGATCCAAGGTACCCATATTTAGGATTAGACTTTAACTATGACGGTTTAATCATATGGTTCTATGTTGTAATCAGTTGTCCTCAAAGGGACAATGATAGGTAAGTGAGGGTAAACATATCATAAATAAAGGGATGAGCTTAATTGAGACAAGAAGGTGAGTTTTATCCCTATTTTAACAAAAGAAAAGATTCAGATGCAAAGCATTGAGAGGGTCAGGTTTTGGTTTGCCTTAAAGAGATGAGAAATAGTAAACTCCTTATTCATACATGTTGGTTATGATGTAGGGTCCATGTTAATTGAAAGCAAAATTGCCTCTTTTTATTTTTTCCATATTGATTACATATTGATTTTAATTTAGGATTAGGTCTCTGATAGTGAATTTTCATTCTTTCAAGTGCTTATTATAAGTTCACTTAATTTGTTCTTGGTAGACATGAAGATGGTTAAGTGCTACTAGGTGATGCTAATCAAGGAGTTCAAGTTGTGCTAGATGTTCTTGATGATAGTCACACTCATAAATGATTTCTTATAAGGATATGTGAAGAGAAGGAATCTAGAATCTGAGAGGTAATACTACCTCTACTTTAAAGACTTGACATAAAGGGGTAACACCCATAGAGGTTTAAATGCTAGTATGATAGGCCCATAAAGTGAAAGGGATGTACAAGTGCCAATCTTGACTTGACACATTGACTAAGTTGGTTAACATTTTATTGAGGGTTTTGTTAGAGACTTCTACCTTTCCATTTACTTGTTGATGGTAAGGTGAGGAAAAGCTTAACTTGATGCCAAATACATTTCAAAGACCTTAGACTTGATTATTTTTGAAATATTTACCATTATCAATGATGATCTTATGGGGAACACTAAAATGATTGATGATATAATGATTGATGAAGTTTACTATCTTGTTGGCTTTGGTTGAGATTGGAGGAATAACTTCTACCCAATTGGTAAAATACTTGGTGATAGTGATAATGGATTGGTGTCACTATGAATAATTAGGATTTATTTCCATAATGAGATCGAGTCCCCATTGTGAGAAGGGCCAATAGTATTTGGATACTTGAAGGCCATGGGTTGGTGATGATGTAAATTGATGTGTTTTTTACATTTAACAACTTCTTTACATAATCGTAAGAGTCTTAATTGAGAGTAGGCTAATAATATCCAAGGCAAAGGATATGTTTAGCGATAACTAAACCACTAAAGTGTCCCCCACATATTTCATGATGCATTTATTTGATAGCATGGGAAGTTTAATGACTATGTAGACAATAGAGAAAGATGCAATCAAAACCATGCTTGTAAATAATTCCCCTTAGTATGGTGTAATGAGAGGTACTCTAAACAAAAGATATTTAGGCATTTCTAGAGAGGTTGGGGAAAATGATGCTAAGGTTGAGGTAGTTAAAGGTTTGTTTGTAACATATGTTTTATGGAGATGCTTCCACACTAAAAATAGTAGGATGATCAAAATAGATATAAGAGGGTGTGACAAAGTGGTATATGGTAGACAAAGAGTTTAGAATCAATACATTTAAATGGGATGTGGGAAGTAGGGGAAGCCATTGTATCTAAAAACTTGTTACTAGATCATGGAATATATTGGATAAGGTAATGATCAAATGATGATAAGGATACATCTACTAATTATTTGTACTTTTATAGAACATAATTATTACATTGGTAGGGTCTATTGACCTAGTTGACCATAAGTTGGGAATCACTAAAGACATTGATCATCTTAACTGCCAAGGCTAAAGTAGTTTTAGGACCTATTACTAGGCCTTCATACTCAACCACATTCTTGGTACACCCACCACATTTGCATTTGGTGTCATCAAAGAACATGGTCATTTAGAAGGTGGGGTTCTCTTGGGAAAGAATCATGATGGACTAGTTTAGAAATGCAAGAGGAAGTAGTTGGTTATCTAGTAAAGGAGCTTTGGACAATTGGTCGACAATGACTTTCCCTTTAATCAACTTTTGCTGGAGGAAATCAAGGTTAAACTCAGCTAGGAGCATGAGACTTTTATCCATACATTGGTTTTGGTATGGTTTAGAGTGTATATACTTGAGTGGGTTAGTTTTAGTGATGATGAAAGTATTGTGATTGAGAAGGTAATTATGAAGTTTTGAAGCCACACAGACTAAGGAAAGGCAAAGTTTCTTACAATGGGTGTAACAAGTTTCATACTCTATAAGTGTTTGACTTATGTAGTAGACAACTTTCTCTTTGTTTTATTCATCATGGTGAGTGAGCATTTCCCCTAAGGAATGGTCAGTGGAAGATATATAAAGGTAGAAGGGTTGGTCCTCTTTAGGAGGGATGAGAATGGGTGGAGAAAGAAGGTATTCTTTGAGTGAATTAAAGGCTTGTTGATAGTCCTTAGTACACTTAAAAAATGTATCTTTATTGAGAAAATGGTGAAAGGGTTGACATTTATTTGATAACTAAGAGATGAAGTGGTGGATTGATTGGAGCTTCACCTGTAGGTTTTAGAGTTACTTAAGGTGGGTTAGAGGTGGATGAGGAAGGAAGAAGATGATTTTGAGAATAACTAGATGATCCTTGTCATGTTTGTATTTCCCAAGGAGATCATGTACATAGTCTTCTATAATTTTATGGATGAGATCATGGAAGATGTAGGTCATCATATGCTGGTAGGTTACTCTAGTGTTCTTTAGACTAAATGGCATGACCCTGTAGCAAAAATTTCCTGATGGGATGATGAAAAAAGTCTTATGCTCATCCTTACGGGAAATCAAGATCAAAAAGTTACTTAATGTCAGCAAATGGAAGTCATCCTTTAGGAGAACAAGGTTAAGGTCATAAAATTCAATATAGAGGAAAAGGCCCCTTATAGGATTTATAATGGGAATCATGATAGAAACTCATTAAGGATAATTGATGGGTTAGATGAACTTAATAGACAAGAAATGTTGAAGCTCTTCTTTGACTAGAAGGGCAATGGAAGGGTGAATCCTACAAAGCTTTTATCAAATAGAATTAATGTCAAGATGAGTGACAATGTTATGGAAGGCTATATAAGGGTCAATTATAGGCATATCTTGATAATACCAAGCAAATTTTATGCTTCAATCACAAAGGAAAGAAGAGTAATCTTATTACTCTATGGAATCTAAGGATTGACCAATATTGACAATATGAGGGTCATCTTGAGTACCCAAGTTGACATCGATAGTGGATTCATTCAACATGGTTTGGTTCTTAGGAGGAATGGATTTGTGGATAGAAGAATCCCCTACACCAAGGTAGGTGAGAATGGAATCATTGTCCTAACATTAAATGGTGTTGATGGTAGTAGAATCATTTTCTACCATTTCAAGATAAATGAGAGGAAGGGTTTTAGTTTGGCCATCCTTTTGATAGGTTAGGGGACCTAAACTAATAATATTTACTAAAAAATCTAGGAAAAATGGTTTCAAAATCCTCAGACTTTAAAATATATTGGGTTGGTGAGGATGGGATGTTTTCATCAATGGTGGTGATAAGTTTTGGTGAATTAGTGGGCTCTTCTAGTGGTACAAACCCAAGGGTAAATAACTCATGAGTTTTTTAGGTTTTGATGGAAGGTAACTCATGGGGTCCATATTCATAATGACCAAGGACAAATCCCTTCTAGGAACACATGTGAATGTATAATTTGGAAAATGTCAATTTGATGAGATAAGAGAAGTCAGAGGTAAATGGTTAGGTGGTAAAGGTAGTGGTGGAAGCAAGAAGTGGATGATCAAGTCCCCTATAGATTAATCTAGTTTGATGGTTGGGAGGCATAAAAGGTAATATGGTTCTAATTTTGGGGTCATAAATAGGATCATGGTCAAGATTCCCATACTCTTAAGGAGTAGGGAAAGTATCCAAGGCTAAAATATGATACTCCCCTAGTGAGAGACATTAGAATGTGGGTTCTAAGGGATCCTTTATGGGGATATAAGAAGAAGTGATAAATGAGATAGTTAAATCTTCATCAATGGTAGGGGTAGAGTTTTTATTAGTTGGTGGTGAGGTTTATGAGGAAGGAATAATAATTTCATTGGGTTGATATGTCATGTTGTAAGATGTGAAAGGACTAGGGTCAACTTTTATGGTAAAAAATTGACCCTCATGTTCAAACTTGACACATAATTGTAAGGTAGATGGGACACAACACATGGAATGAATACAAGGGCATCTAAGTAATATGTTATATTAGAACTCACCTTCTATAATATAAAATAGTTATATAATTGTGTGAGGTCCCAAGTGGATGTGGAGGATAATTGTCCCCAAGGTAGTGGCCATAGTATCATTAAAAGAGCAGAGGACCGTTGTAGTTCTAACATGATTTTCTTAGGAAGTTGTCATTGGTCATAATCACAAGAAGAGATAATATTAATACTATATCCTTCATAAATCATCACCCTTTTGATGTGGGTTTGATTTATGTATACAGTGATGAAGAGGGGAGGATCGAGATATTTAAAATGAATATAAGGTATTTCTTAATCCTAGAATATGATAAAGGTAGAAAGTTAAATTTATTTGACAAAGGATGTAAGAGGTTAAGGGTATTTTGGTTAAATATCTATCAATTGTAGGTCCTCTATCAGTGCTTGGTGATGATGGGGTGAGGTGTGAATTATTTCATAAAGGCTCATCTTCATCTGTGTTTGATGAAGTTGTTTTAACACTACTCATTGGATGGATTCAAAAGGGTTAGAGGGAGAGGAACCCAAAATGGATATTTTGGGTTTTCGTGAAGGTGAAGACAAAGGTGAGGGTGTTTGGGTCTAGCTAGAAGGTTGAGGGGTGAAAGGTTATGTCCATGGTATGGACACTTTGGATTTTACCTTATCCTTTTTTTGGGCCCTAAATCGGGTAACCATATGAATAGTGTGGATTAGGGGAGGTGTTGGGATAGATGGATAATTTGGTTCCTCCTTACTCTTGGGTGAGAGTAGGGGAGTAGGTAAATGTTGGGTAAGTGGTTGGGTTGGTAATGGGATCAAAGGAGGTTAATCTGATAATATATTGTCCTCATCCCATAAGTTATGGACAAGTATTTAGAGAGCTTTGTAACTCTTCATGTCATGTCTAAGAGTCCTATGGTATAAATAGATCAAATTATCATTGCATCATGATGGTTTAGGATGTGAAATATCAAAAGGTTTGATAGGTGGTAGGCTTAAGGAAGAGGTTCAAATAACCTTTGTAGAATGGTTGAATACTGTTTGAGAAAAGGTGTTGGAGGTGATAAGTTTTTGCTTTTAGGAATGGGAACCTACTTAGGAGTAGGCTTCACTACAAAAGTTGTAGGTGGTGGAATGGTTTTGGTAGGTGGTTTTGGTTGGGATTATTTGGTTGCATCTGGTTTTGAGGTGGGAGATTTAGAGGTGGATGATGAAGGCTTGGAGATAGGTGGGAATGTGGAGGTACATATGTTAGTTAAGAATGATGGGGAGTTTGATTATTTGGTGGAGGTAGGTGTAGGTAGAGAAAAAGGAAAAGGTTTAATAGATGAGGAATAGGTAGTTGTAGGAGGGTTCATCTTTGTGGTATAAGGATGAGCTTATAAGATGGTAGAAGGATGGTTTCTTAATATAGATGGTAAGAGGGAAGGAGGTGGGTTAGATGGTTACCCTATGATTTTGGAGTGAGAAGTGTTTTATGAAGGTAATGAGGTGATGATATGTTTGATGGTGGATGTAAGTGAGGTTCAAGGTTCATGTTTATTTTGATAGGGGAGCCCAAGATGATGCCAAAAGGTGGCTCTATCTAGATTGGGTTGAGATGTGAAATCTAGACTTTGGACCAATCTAGAAAAAGGCTTGTAAATAGGTTTGATCCCTTGGTTATTCATTTCAAATATTAATTCCATAGGTTGATGTATGGAAATGGTTTCTTCTCCTTTTCTTGTGATGGAAGGTTCCAAGATTTGGGAGGATGTCTTCTCCATGGAAACTGTACACAAGGTAATCTATTCTTTTGGGATGGTTCCTAAAGAGAGATTGGGTGGTTCTCTGATAGAGGAGGAAGGTGTGATGGCCCGAATTGAAGGAATGGTGATGGTTGTTTCCTTTGTTTGGGTGTCTAAAGGAAAGGTATTTTTATGAAATAAGTGGGTAAGTCTATGGCATTATCTAGTAAAGAAAGAGGGATGGTTGATTCCTCTATTTGGGTGTCTAAAGGAATGGAGGGTGAGTCCACCACTTCAATGAGTGGGATATAAGAAGAGGTAGTTGAGGTAATGGCCTCATCAATGAAGGTTCACTGATAATAACATTAACCATATGGACCTCACGAGTGTGGGATAATTCTAGTTTATTATCATCATAGTTGGTAGTAGGGGCATAATTGGGGAAAGGTTTATGAAATATGTCAAACGACTTATTCAGGGGTGGATTAGGATTATCAAATAAAAGTTATCCCTTATCAATCATATATTTTGCAATGGTTTTAAAGGTGTTACACCTAATAACATCATGTCTAATGACATGGTGGAAAGCACATACATCATTCTCAGTGTACCGACTAGGTGTAGGGAGAGAAATATCAAATTGTTATGGAGTTTTTATGGGAAGAAGTTATATGATATTGGCTTTGAGAAATTTTTCTAAAATTGAAGCATAATAATCCCCTATCAAAGTGTATTGTTTTAGTGTAGCTTGATTTTCATTTTGGTTTTGTTGGTTGGAAGAGTTAGAGGAATTGGATTGGTTGGGCTGGTTAGTAGTTGGTGATGGAGTGGTTTTAAGGAAAATAAAGTTTTTATATGCCTTTAGTTTTGTATTAGGATGGTTAGATTGATTGGTGGTTTTGGATGAGGAAGGGTCATTGAATTTGAAGCTAGAATTTTTGTTCCTCACTTTCAGTTTCCCCTCATCAATTGCTCTAATTTCTAATTTGCGTGCAATGGTGAAATCCTCATCAAAGGGTTTGAAAGTTTGAACTTGAAGAGTAGGGGAAATATGTTTGTCAAAACCCCAGGATAAAATTTAAATCAATTCAATTTGGGGTAAAGAGAAAGAGAGATGGTTGATAAGACCTCTCTATCTAGCTATGAAATTGGCAATCGATTCATCATCAAATTGCTTAATGAAGTAGAGTCATTAATAGAGAATTTTTTAGATATATTGACTAAGAAATGATTTTAAAATATTTGGGCAAGCTAGGAAAAGGAAAATATTGAGTTCTTGGTGAGAGAACTATACCAATCTAATTTTATTCTAGATAAATACATGGGAAAGGTATGAAGGAGAAGAACATCATCATATGCAATCAAATAGAAATAATGGTGAAATGATCTTAAGTGTTTTTGGGGGTCCTCCTCAATTTAGAACTTGGAAAACTTGGGTATTTCTCATTGAGGAGGATAAGATCAGATAGGGATGGATGGGTGAATATTTTCATTATAGATTTGATCATAAGATAAAAGGTTATGAGCTCTACAGAGAGATGACTCTAGGTTGCTCATTTTGTCTATTAACATTTTGACTAAATTTATTTGAGGTTGGGAAGCTCCATAATTGTGTGGTAAGTTTGGTTGAGGTTGGGTGGTAGAAATATATGGATAAGTGATGTAAGGTTGAGAATATGCCACATATTGGTATGTGGTCATTAAAGGTTGGGATGATGGCACATAAGGGTTAATGGGCATAAAATCATTGGTAGAAGGTGTTATGTATCCTTGTGGATTAGGAACATATTGGTAGGATGTCATGGGTATTTGTTGAGGTATTGATATTGGTTTATTTTAAATAATGAATGGGTTTATATTTGGTTGGGGTTGGGTGGTAACTCTTGTGCTAAGAAGTGGAAGAGTAGGAGGTATGGAAAGATCCAAATTTTGAAGTGAGGTGAAAATTGGTGGATTGGTAGTGATAAGGGGAATGTTGGAAATAGGGGTAGAAGATATTCCCATGGTGGATGAAGTATGGGTAAAAAGAGGTAATTTTGATCTTATGTTGGAGGTATTGGCTACTATATGGGGTGTTTGGCTATTGGTTGGGATGTTGGATTGAGTTTGGGTGGTGGTAAAAGATGGATTATGGGTGGAAGAAGATGTTTGGGTGATCATAGGTTGTGTAGAGGTAGAACCATAAGATGGAGAGGCATACCATAAGGTGGATTTGTAGGAGAAACCAAATCAATAGGGATGTGGTGAGATAAGGTTTTGAGGCAATTTTGAAAGGCTATAGGGTTATTATCAAGGAAGGTAGATAAATCCACATCTCCCTTGAGAAATATCTAAAGCATGGTAGGAGGGGGAGAAAGATGAGAACTCTCAACATCTGAAGTATACTCCATGGAAGAAGAGGAAGATGAAGATGGTGGTTCTTGGTTGGTTTGGTCCTAAACTATTATCTAGTAAAGACCATGTGAGGAATATAAAATAAAAAATAGAATACTCACAACTCAAACACAAAACAATCAAAAGGAAAAGAATCTCAAGGAAATCAAAACATACACTAAATTACATTTAAAACTTAGGATTCCTTTTAGATCACTTTTGGCTTATGCTTTAGAAAGTGTCAAGAGGAAATTTGGTTTTTAGATCAGGTATTATAAAGAAGGTCTAAGGTTGGTTTTAGGTGTTAAAGGCTCTAAAAAAGAATATATATTGAAAGCCAATACATGGCTTGATATTGGGGCCTACCCCATCACTTCACACATCATAGAGATAAGGGTGTTGGGTGCTTAACTAGGATATACCAAATTTCAGAGTTTATACTCAACCAAAGAATTGAGTTGGATATCCCCTTGGTAATGACCTCTAAGTAGGATTGCCAAAAAAGGGTAAGGATACTTTTAGGTGATGAAATTCTAGTCAGGCCTTATCTAAAGTTTCTTTGGATTTGTTGATTGATTATGTGGTTTGGTAAAGTGTGTGACAACAAGATTGAAACTATGATTAATTACTTTGCTTTTAAGTTAACTAGATGAACTAAAAAAATCAAGTAATAAATATATGTAAGTTTTATTTTCATCCCAAAATAAATTTCAGATTTAATAATATGAGCATAGAATAAAGGAATAAAGGGGCACATAGATGATGCTAGGGTCCCATCGGGCATGCCAAAATGTTCTCTCGACTTTTGCTTATTTCTTAATTTAGGAAGAAGATAAGAAACTAGTAATAAGGGTGTGGTAGAACTTGGTTGTTATACATGGGTAATATAGATGAGTATGGAAATATCCTCTTTGTCTTGAAAGGAATAACTTATAGATAAGAAAGCACTAGAAAAAGGATTTGTTAGCAAGATAGTTAGGTGGACTACCTAGCATGAGCTAGATCCAAGAAGTATGAGCTTGATAAGACGTTGTCAATCTACTATTTGATAAGAATTAAGTTGGAAGAGATAAAATGAAATTACATGCATCAAATAAAATAAAGTAACTAAAATGAAATACAAGAAGAAATTAATGTTTGTTGGAGAATATAACTAAATATAGCAAAAATGGGTCAATACTAGTGCTCAAATGGATAAGGTCAAGTTGAAAAAATTAGAGAGGGGTCTGTGAATAGGTAGGGACACAAAAGTTACAATTGGTAGGGGGTAAGGGGTTAGAAATAACTTTCTATTATTTCATACCATAATGATCGTGAGTGGTTAGGGTGACCATCAGTAGTTAAGCTAACTGTCGTTGGTTGGGTAATTGTTAGAAGTTGGAGGTGATTGTCAATGGTTATGTTAACCATTGATGGTTTCCTATAGAATTTTAGACGTACTCAAAAAAGAGTTTGTAAAATAGATCAGGGATCAGGTAAGGGTATATTAAGGGTCTAGGAGTTAGAAAGCAAGATGTAGAAAATGTCTGGTGGAAGAGAGAGGTCAAAAACTAGAACAATAAAATAGAAGTAAAAATATACCTATTGCTTGATAAATGGTTGATGGATAGAGAAATTTTGGTAGAGTAAGAATAATTTTCCTTGAGATAATTTCAATATAGGTTTAGATCTCTAATAATGTTACTTAATTTCTATAAGAAGACTAGTTGGGAATCTTTAATACCTATGTGCAATAATGATTGTGATTTTTTCTCTCTCACCTCATAATCCCTTCCTTTCATAAGTAATGAGAAATGGAGAATAGAAGGTTTAATAGGAATTAGTATTGTTTATTTCAATTACTTGGAATTCCTTAGCATTAGGCAAGGTGGATATATTTAATTATGTTTTTTTATCTTGCACAACTGGTGTTTATGTAATAATGAGGAAGAACTAACCATCGACAATCATCCTAATCATTAATGATCAAGCTGACCATTAATGGTCAAGTTTCTAAAATAAAAGGGGTCAAGGTGAGTTAAAATGGGTTGGGTTAATTGTTTTTAAGTTAGTGAGTTAGTTATCTTAGTAGCTAGCTTGAGTCAAGGTTTGATGGGTTAATTAGTGGGTTGAGAAGGGTTAGGTGGTCCCTAGTGAATCCTGAGGCATTTTGACATCTAGAGTTATTGTGTGCATTTTTATTATGTCTATAACATTTGCCTAGGCCTCTTCCATGAGATCTTGACCTTGACCTTAATCATCTTATAGAATCTTGGTATGATCCTAACAATTTTTTTGGGTTTCACACTAGTTAGGGTCATTCTCATGACACCTATAGACAACTTCATAATTTAGTTATGGATTTTCTTCTTGGACCTAATCTCAATCATTATTTCATTATCTATAAGCGTTAATAATCCTATGATATTTATTTCAAGGACTATAAATCAAATGAAAAAATAATCCCACCTATGTATAAATATCCCTTACCTATTTGAATCAAGCAAATGCTTATTTGGCTATCTATAAAGATCCTTTACCTAATCATCAACTTATCTAAGAAACTCAAGACAATCCCACCCCTTCCACCAATAATGTAGAAAGTATTTTTTAATGATATTTTGAAGAGAATGTGGTTATCATGACTAATATGGTAAGGGTGATGAATTTTATTGATTTCCCACCTATCTACACTCCTTCACATAATAAATATTATGTTATCCAAGATTCTTCTCCAAATCATTTAAATGAGTTGGGGAAAGAAGATATTATCACTTTTGATGATCTAATTTATGATCCTCCATTAGATAACACATCCCATTCTATTTCTACCACTCTTTCATCACCTTCCAATGCTAATGATAATCACACTTCTACTAAAACTTTTTCTTCAAATTATCAAAATCAACTTAAACCAACTAGTTCATCATCTTAACATGATTTACAATCTTGTTCTAAATATTCTTCTCATTATTATCAACAAAAACTCCAATGTACTTCAGCTCTTCCTTTTGAGGACCTCTTTAACCATTATGCACCTTTATCTAAAAACCTTCTTGGGAAATGATGTGTAGGATCCCATTATGGAACTCACTAATCTCCTATTCCAAATTCCATTCCTTGATCTTATGAAGACTTCTAGACATCATAGAAATTATCTCATGCAACTCTTATTTTAGATGAATATCCCTCATCTTCCCCTCATAGGATGGGAGGTAGATTTATCTGATTCTAAAGATATTATTTTACAAAAATGTGAACAGATGTCTATCAAAATTGATGAAACCATAGACACTTCACTTTTTCTATGATTTCATATAGATTCTATGATTCTTGATGAGATTCTACTTCATGTAAATGATCATCCCTCATTCATTAGCATCCAAATAGGTGATATCCAAGTCAAGCATGCCTTGATTGATGAGGGTTCTAGCATGTGTGTCACTTATCTTGATTATATTAAGACTCTTTGATATTTTGAATGCAATTTTTAGTCTACATGTAACACTTGACAAGGATACAATATAAGGTAAATGCCTCCTCTATGTTGCATGTGGCTTCCCATTAAATCCCACCTATCACAATCCACATGAAGGTGATGATATTTAACTTCCCCCTTTATTACAACATCTTGATTGGTAGGCCATGGACTCACTGCATGAGAGATATCACTTTCTCCACCTACCATTGCATTGAATTCCCTCACAATGGATCCATTTACAGGATTCAAGGTGACACTAACCCTTGCAATTTTGAACAATTACAATATCATGGTGTCTTCAATATTCCTACTCTCAAACCTTTTCCAAGTGTTCCATTTCATGAGTCTCAATGCCTTAACTTTCCTATTAATTCAACCTAAGGTTACAATGGGTATCCTGAGCTCATTGGTAACATTCCTCCTAATCTTTTAGATTATAATGATGATGATACTAATGAGATTAACTTAAACATCAAAACTTCTAATCTCTCACCTCATCTCATCTTGAAACTTTTTGCTTCCTTGTGACCTCATTCTCACAAACCCCCTTATGATGACATTCCTATAGTATTGACCAAGTCTAGGCATTCGATTCACCATGCTTCATCAGATGATAAGGTTATCCCTTCATGTGTCATTGATATTAATACCCTAGTTTATGATGATGGTTATTCCTTAGATGATCCATTATTAGGTGATCCTTTACATGCCCATGATGTCAAGATTATCCATTATCATTCTTATTTACTTGATTAATTTCATGCATCTCATCATTTTCCTTCACTTATAGTTCTTCATTTTTGTATTTTACCCTTTATCATAGGATAGAGATGGCATTGACACCTCCAGTTTCTAAGAATCTATGTAGGACTATGCTCATGGATCATGCTATGGTTGGGCCTTACCATTTTTATAGGTACCTTGACCCTCATAACTAGTTTACCACTGAGGTTAGTGAAACTCTCCATAGATATTATATAGATATCATCCCTCCCTCAATAAATCCTATTATAGTTAAGACTCTTCCCACTCTTGCTAGAGTTGATACTATTTTTTCTCATACTATTGTTGATCCTATCCTTATTTATGATACTATCACTCCTTCCATTGAGCCTAGTTCCATTCCTTCCTCATAATCACCCTCCCTTGGTGATGGTTTACTTCTTTTGCCTAAGATGGTGCCTCAACCCACCAAATGGGATGATGAGTGTTATTTGGCTTCTTCGACTCCTATTTTACCTCCTTCCATGAGTGCTTCTACTAGAACCATCACAAGCATATATGTTGCTTCCATGGGATAGATAACCATTCTTCTACCCATTGTCACAAGTTATGACCATATATTGATACCTTTCATCTTTCTTCCCCATCATCAGATAAAACCAGAACACCCTTGAAGGTAATTCTTAAATATTTGCCCAAGTATGATGAGATATATTGTCTATGGCATCTATGTGGCACCCATCACACTGATTATTATTGCATCTTATAACAACATCACACACATCACCTTATAAACATTTTTGAACCTTCTTCTACTCCTCCCATAGGTTATTCCCATAATAAGGCTTTTCATTCATCTCTTATGGCTCCACCTCTAGTGGTTTCATCACCTCTTTTGGTCCCTTCACCACCTTCTATGCCTTCACCTATGATTCCTTCACCTATAGACCTTCCCTCACCTATGGATACTTCTCCACCAATGAGTCCTTCACATGTGGATCCTTTTACACCAGTGATTCCTTATTCTCTCATAGATCTTGATCCCATGCATTCTCTTGACCAAACTTTACCTAATTTTACTCCTGAGCATGATCCTTTTAGCATACCTTCTTTATTATTTGAGGAGATTAGAAAATAATTATTTTCCCAATATTCATTGATGATTGATGACACCTTAGCAGTAGTTTGATTATAGCTTCATAGAGACTTATCTGATGTATTGGTTAATGTGTGTGGATGGATTTATGAGTATTTATGAGCACATACATGGTGATTTCACATTTATATCAGATTATATGTGTGAACCAATCTTATTTTTATCTATTATATCATTTGACACTTTGTAAAAATTTTGCTTATCTTTTATCATGATTTATTACTTGTTGTACCATATCTTGCTTACTTTATCATTCATGGTTTGCATATGATTGTCTTTTAATTATCATTTATTTCCCTTCTCTTTTCCCTAATTTTTTTCTCAAAACTCTCTTTTTTGTATCATCATGATTGTTTCACTTTCTTATACTTATTTTTCATAGATAATTTATCATGGTGATTTGGTTATTATCTCTCTTTACCATGTGATAAGTTAGGAATTAATCCATCTCATTAATATCTCCTTTTATCAGTCCACTTTGGATCTTCTTTTTCCCTTCTTTCTTTTTCTGCAAACTAAGGATATACCCTATTCCCCTTGGTTATTATCTCTCTTTACCATGTGATTAGTTAGCAAATAATTTATCTCATTACTATCTCCATTTATCGGTCCACTTTAGATCTCCTTTTCCATTCTTCCTTTTTCTAAAAACTAAGTGTAGACACAGTTAAGACTTAACATCACATGCTATTTCATTATAAAGCCTACGTGTCTTAATCATTCTTTGTCTTTATTTACTTAGATTCCTTTAGCCTTAGTCTATAGCTCATTCATGTGTATCACTATATCTCTCATGATTAGTCATTTCAAATCCATATGAAGGAATCTTAAAAAAGCCTTCAAAATAACATTAAAATTCAAATCACTTATAAACAAAAAGAAATGATATCAAAAATCACAAATATTATTAAAATCCAAATCACACTAAAAGATGTGATTCAAAGCACTTCTCTTTCTTCTAGTCAAATATCAAACTCCAAATTTGGCCTCATGATAGAGCCAATGTATTTTGGGGTATGGTAGGCTAGTAGATTAGAAGAGGAGAATACAAATTTTTTAGTTCTACCTAATTTCTCATGCAAGTACCCAATCTTTATAGTAAATTGATAGCTCTGTAAGGGGTCTTGAAGAGTGAGGAACACATCATGGGAGGGTAGGTCCATTTTACTTTTCCTTATACCAATTAAGCTTCATGATTTGATCTTAGTAGCACACCTATTTGCCTATAAAGCTTTGTGTCCATAGAGAATAGGTTTCCTTTGTACATAGATGACTAGTTGTCACTTAGTGTCTTCTCATGTCCTTAGTATGCATCTTGATTCTTAAGGTCTTCTCATAAGATGCCTAAGTATTTATTTTTACACTCCCTTTTTCCTTCCCTATATCCCTTATATTTCCTCTTAATAAATATTATTTTTTTTACAAATCACTCCCCTTGAGATTTCATTTGTGAGTTGTATTATAAGACCATGAATAGGACCCAACCATCCTTATAAATTACCATCTTTTCCTTCTTATTACCCACATCGTTGATTACCTAAAATTCATATTTATTCCATCTTAGTGGTGTTTTATTTATTTATTTTTTGTGTAAGACCATGGATAGGACCCGACCCTTCTCACAAAAATTTCCAACACCCAAGTCACCATCCAAATTACATGTGTTAAATTTGAGATAAGATTAGATTGATTATGAAGTTACACATCATTTTACATGCTTACCATATTTATTTAGTATGTTTTATGCTTAATTCACTTTTTTTTTACCTTTTATCTCCATATTTTCTAAGTTCATGTAATATTTCAACCATTTATTGAATTTTTCATGGTTCCCAGCTTGAATTAGTATGATTAATTTAAGACCAATCTTTTTTAAATTTTATTTTTCTTTCATACTTCCCAGCATGATTTAGTATGATTGATTGATTGAATTAATTTGTTTTTATACCATTTTTTCCCTTTTACATACCTTCCTTTTTATTACTTTGTTTGTCATACTTCCCAATCTGATATTAATATGACTTTACTTATTTTAATTTGGTGCAAAAATGGTTTTTAAAAAAAATCTTTTTTACCATCTTGTTTTTCCATTTCTTGGTTATTTATACGTAGTCATTTATTGTTATCACACATTTCCCATCTTGAAATAGTGTGTAGTACATTTTCTTGATTGATTATAGTTTTCCAAGTCCTTTTTGCCTGTTTCTTTTTAACCATGCATGTGTCTTTCAGAATGTTATAAAAGAAACCAAATTTTATATATCTCTTATAGAAAATATAGCGAAGCTAAATGCATGTGCTAAATATAAATATATCCTAAGCATCTATAGTATCAACCATAATAAACCATAATGAAAACATACACATCTAACAACAATATGCTAAAATGATTCCTCATATATATATATATATATATATATATATATATATATATATATATATATATATATATATATATATATATATATATATATATATATATATATATATATATATATATATAATGAATTTGATACAATAAATACAACCACATAAAATGCTCCAACTTTATGGCCTTGTTTATCTCTTGGACTAGCCATGCTACATGTTGAGTCCTTAATCTAACTCCTTTCAATTTTAAATATAAAGGAGTTCATCCAAGATCTCAATCCCTCTACCTATTCCTATCGGTATGTTTCTTGCATTTATGTCTCTACCAACTAGGTTTGGATCTCTATCATCTAAGCTACTATAGCCAGATACATATCTCTCTCATCTGTTAGGGCTTGCCATGCTTATATCTCCCTTACACCCATCACTAATAGTGGATACATCATCTTTCTATTCTTGTATCTACCTCACTACCTCTCTAGCTAATATAAAGTAGCTCACCTAAGCTAAGGTAGATGGTACACTTATATCCTCTAGTGTCTTAGGGTTGTATGGCTATAGAGTCTCATCTAGGACATCATGGAGTGCTTCCCTCACTAGGGACCCCCATCTCTCCTCCTCATCCTTACCTACACCTACAAAATCACACAAGATGGATATTAGATCACTATTATATCTCAAAATATCTATTTATCAGTCTAAAAAAATATAAGCAATAATTTAACCATCTTTTTCTACCTATCTATGTCTTAGCTAATATGGTCTCTCCATTTGCACAACCACCTAGCATAGTCTCCACATTTGCATGGCCTCATTACACCTCATTTGTAATCTACCTCTTCAAGTCAAACTTAGCTATCATGGATCATATTAGTATCAACCTATATTTGATTGGTCTCTCTTTGATATCCTCTAGTTCACCTATGGGATAATCTAAGATGATAATAGTCTCCACTCTATCTTCTATCTCCTACCTCTATCAATGACATGTCCTAAATGGCCACTACTCATGTCTTTATGGAGTTGGTAGTGGTACATCTAGTATTTTTACCTCCACATCCCTATCCTCTTGCTCAGTTCTTCTTCATGCTTGACTAGTCCATGGTCATTCTTGATATGGCCTCAGTGTTAGCCTCACTACTAGTGTCCCTTATCCTTTTTTTCCATCATGGATCCCTCACATGCTAATCCCATTACTTACTAATTAGTATTGATATCATTAGATCAAGTAAACCTACATAACCTAGCACCTGTGCCACAATATGTGGCTCTCTCTACTAGAAATAGTGTCCAACTAACTTTGTCCTCTCTATCACTAGTACAACTATGTCCCAACTCACCCATGTAGCCACTATGTACTCATATGGCTACCACATGACGTCTATACATCTCACCAATTATAGTTTTAGCATATTAGGCATGACCCATGCTACCTAATCCTCTCTCCCTATCTATACCCAGGGTGACCTATCATCGACCACATATGGCAACCCAACTAATGGACACATGGTAAAACTCTCATATATCTATGTTGTCAGCAATATGATCAGTCTTATGTTCCTCTATCCTCTGACCAACATCTCATACATATCATTTACTAGCTAGACCCAGATGAGAGATCCTAGGTCATATAAAACTCACTCATCCAAGATCATCCTACTTAAGGCTACCATGAATAGTGGTACCTTACTAGCTAACTTGTGACATAATACCTACTATGTCACAAGGCCTATCATAACCTTCTATATATTTAGAATATATGATGTATACACATCAAACATACTCACTCTCTTGCTTGATAATATCATCTCAAAGCTTATGACCCCCATGATTAAGGCTATCCTTTCCTCTAGACTATCTAGTATCCCTATGATCACCTACACTCTTACTATAAGCAACCCCAGGATGGCATGGACATCCTCTATCATGATATCCACCTCTATTGTATCCCTATCTAACTCTCATCTAAAGGTGTTAATCAATCATTTTTAATAATTGAATAACATGACTAATAGGTTAGTATTGAGGGGCATTCGTCACATCTCTAATATCTCACCTAGACCTATGGATCCTAGTTTATCCTATCTTCATCTGATAACCTTTCTAATAAGTCTAGTAACCATGTTGCATCCATAAGGCTCCAAAATATTTGTCATTCCTATACCCAAGAAACAACAAAGGATATATCAACTCCTCCATGTCATGTAGAGTCATAATACATTTTTTCTACATTTTAGAGAAAAAATAAGCCTAAAATTACTTCATTTTATTTTTTGGATTTATTTTATCCTTCTTATTCCTTCTTGACTTTACTTGTTCATTTCAAGCCATTTTAACCCTCTTTCAGCCTTTTGCACACTTTTTCATATCATTCTAGCTCTTTTGTCAAACTAGTTTGACCAAAAAAATTCTATCTTTTCACTTGATTGACTCAAAATCTAAGTCAAACCCCTTATATTCCCCTTCCTAGTGCTTAGTTTCCATTCTAGACCTTTTAGACCACTTGGAAACTTTGATCTAGGCCTTGATATTATAAAATATACTAGGTCAACCTATACATACTAGGTCGGCACTATGGATTCTACCTATTTCTAGCATACTAGGTGGACTAGGTTGACCCAGTGATTTTTTCCTATCAACCCCTTGAATTTTCCTAAAAAAGTGTAATTTTTTTTCTTTTTCCTTAAACCCACCAAACTTATTTTTTGTCTTCTTGTTTTCTACCCCTCAAATCTGATTTTTTTCCATTTTGACATCTAGAAATGCTTGAAAATCAAAATTACTAAAAATTCACTTAAATCAATACAAATTTCAAAATCTAGTTTGACATTCTTAGTTGCATACCTATAGTACACATGTTTCCACCTCTAGAGTCTCTCCTTGTCTAACATATCATCTCCTCACCATCCTAGTTTCTTTTGTCTCCAGAGCTCTCTTTCTCTCCTTTACAAATCAAAATAACAAATAAATTCTCTTTTTGGCCCTATTTAAAAACACTTTTAGTAATCAAATCTTTTAGTTATTGTCCTATAGATTCCTTATTTTGCTTATATCTTTGTTTTCACTCATCCATTTTGTAAACCATAAAATGTGTTATATTCATGATGACATAACGATTATTTTCGACTACCACATGCTTATCTTCCAGAAATTTCAATTTTTGGCTATTTTTTGCACTAAATTATATAGGTTCATCTAGTGTTACCTACATTAGACACCTTCACATCTCTTGCACTCTACTTCTTTATCTATGGCACTAAGGTAAGTTAAAGGTATGTATTTTTCTATTTATTCATTTAATTCATATTATTTTTCTAGTTACTACACTTTACTTAGCATCAACGTTGTGTGTTATCATATTCTATTTCCTAGAGCACCATCCCATGTTACACTTATGTGACACATGATGAGATTTGAGTGGGGCATACGTATACACATAATATTTTTTAACTTTTTTTTTAATTACTAACACTTTGTATCTTCTAGGAACCTATCGAGTCTCAATCTCTCTAAGTGCATACTGCAAGGGGTGCATCGTGAAAGGTGTAGGTAGACCATTGGTGATTTGTAATATTTTTGTCCCTTTTTCCACTTTCCATCTATACACTTATCTCCTAAAACTATTAACCCTAAGCTTATTCTTCTCAATCCTACCTATTCCAATATTTTCCTCTTTCCATTCCTCTTTTTCTTACCTTAACACCCTTTTGGATAGTCAATTATATTGGGTCAATGGGGTCAACCCAGTATAATTTAGGGATATTTCTCACTTTCTTGGATTGTTAGCTTTTTGGTGACCTAGCTCAAACATAGTGAATTATTCCCAAAAATATGTTAGGTTGACCCCATACAACTAACATTATTGAGAGGATTTAAGGCAATATCCACCTATATATAAGTTCATTTCCCACAATTTAATAAGAGAAAAATTAATAACAAATAAGTATGAGTGAATATCTTGTTATTGACCATTCTAGTTTAAGAATAAATCTTAGGGTTCCATACTTTGTTTTAAGATATGGATCTTGTCTTTTGGAGAAGTATTTTTTATGCTTAGATAGGTTATTTAGCATACAACTGATTTATCTTGTTTATCCTTACTACAATAATCTCTTTCAAAGAACCTTGGCCAAGGGAGAGATTGAGACTTGGTGGGTTAGTCTTCAAAGGTACATATTCCTATCTTTATTTCTCCTATGTAAGAGTAGATAAATAATGAATTTATATTATTCTCCCATGTATTAGGATTTTATATACATTGACATGAGTATATGTCTTCTAATACATGTTTAGTTTAGTTTGTTTTATTGTTTCTAACCTGCACTTTATGCCACAAGCTTTAGTGTGTACTAGATTAGATTTAATTTCTTGTTATTATAATAGAGTGAATGTTTTAAACCTTAGGAATCCATTAGGGTTATTGTATGATTATGTTAGATTTTAGGCTTTGGAACCCTTCCTATCATGATATGTTGTGACAAGTGATACCCTAATCAGGTCTAGTAGATCCCCATATTGGTCATAATCCCACTTAATAAGTGTATCCCCAATCAGAAATGTAGGTATGATTTATCTTCATCACTCCAAGATTGATTTATAGACATGATTCATTTTTTATTGCATATAATTTCTACTAGTAGGGGTGGGAGTAGGAGAGGCATAAGCATGGTAGGTCTTGACATAGGAGAGAGTTGTGCATTTGGCTATCGTGATTTAGGTAGGATAGGTATAGGCCCAGGTGGCCAACCTATAGAGATAGGTAGTAGGCTTGAGATCTTAGACATCCTCTTTATATAATAATATTTAGAGGGAACTATTAGAGGCATTTATGGGTAGTGTGGCTAGGCCATGAGATAGACATGATAGATCGCAGCCTTAGAGCTAGAGTGATGTAGTTTTGTACTTTGTATCAAAAACACATGATATATATATATATATATATATATATATATATATATATATATATATTCCATTTTGACATTTGGATGTTGATCTTATGTGTTTATATTATGGTTGTGGTTGTGGATGCATGGATAAATTTCTTTATAGCACATATATATATCTTTTGTTCTATATACTATAGGAAATATATGTGTTGTGTTTTCTTTTCTATCATTATGTAGGTCACATGTTTGTTTAAAAATAAATAGAAGAAAATGACTTAGCTAAGTATAATAATAAAAAAAAATACACTACACACTATTTCACACTGAGAAATGTGTAATAACAAAAGATTACTATAGAAACCAAAGAGTGTTAAACAAGAGGGCAAAAAATTTGTTTTTAAACCATGAAAAAGATTTGGCACCAAATTAAAACAAGTAAAATCACACTAAGTCACGTTGAGAAGTATGAGAATAATGTAATAAATTTGAAAGCACATGAAAGAACAATGGTAAAAGAGCAAATTAATTAAGCAAATCAATCATATTAAATCACATTTGGAAATATAAAAGAAAAACAAAATTATAAAACATAGTCTTAAATTAATCACACTAATTCAAGTTGGGTGATTGGATTCTTACATGCAATCAAAAAATAATAAGATAAATGTAAAATATTAATTAAATAAGCATAAAACATACTAAATTAAGATGCAAAGCATGTCAATGATGTGTAACTCATAATCAATCACATCTTATCTCATATGTGACACATGTAATTTCATTGCGACTTAGATATCAAAAAAAATTGTGAGAAAGACCAAGTCCTATCCATGGTCTTACACTAAAACTCATAAAGGGAACACTAATGAGGTGGAAATAATTTTAAAATATGGTAAAATTAGATGTTTGGAATGGTAATGTGAAAATTTTGGTAATTCATAAGGAACACCATGTCTTATCCATGGTCATATAATGCAACTCATAAATGGAATCCCTAAGGGAGTGATCAGTAAACAAAAAAATATTTATCAAGGGGGAATATTAGGATTATTGGGAGTGAAAATGGGAATGTAAAAAGTGTTGATCAAATTCCACCCTTTTAATTATCTTAAGCAACTTGTATTTGGTCTCGGGCTTGCTCGGTGTATCTAGTAGTTTCCCTTCATCCTCTTCCTTTCTCAAGGCCCTTTTTTGTATATTTCTCCTAATTATTGGCCTCCCTAAAATTTTGACACTTGGAATCCTAGTACTTATTTATCATTAAGAAGTCCTCGATTCATCTTAGATTAGTGCCAACTTGACACGTGGAAACCCAGTGCTCATTCGAGGCTATTTCTTTTTGGTCAGAACTTTGAGTAGTGCCATTAGCTAATAATGTGATAGGTAGGACCCACCAAGTAGTTATCAAGGGAAATGTATTTTCTCCATGTGGTGCCTTCATGCTTCATTTTTTAAGGAAGTGCCCAAATTCCTCTTGGAGAAGCATCTGCTCAACACATGTCATCATAACACTTATCTAAGAGTGGTTTATTTTTATAGGCCTTTAATAAATGCCATTATCTAGCTAAGAAATAAATGGAACCCACCATGTGGTTATAAATAAGTAGAGATGAACCTTTACATTTGGTACCATGGTTCTTGTCAAAGGTAAATTTTTCTTGTCATAGCTATGATTTGTGCCATTAACCAGGGTAAGTGGATCTCCATCTCTAATAGCCTATCAAAGGTAGATATAGAGATGAACATGTGGCATCACTACACTCCTGAGCATCATTATCATAACAAGATAATACATTTTCACCATATCTAGGATATAGAGGATAACTTCACTCATGAGCTCAAGTCCTTCATTCAGTCATAATGGCATCATCATTGCCATGATGCCAAGATTTCTAGGTGTGATTCCCTCAAGAATCTACTTTTCCTATATATTATGGTTGCATTCCTTTTGGAAGGGGCTATTTATCATTCACTTTGTATTTTTTCTATATTGGAAGACAACCATTTATAATATAATAGGAGTAGAAGTAGCTATCAATTTTTTCATTATATGACCTTAGCAGGTGCCCCTCATAGGTGTGATTATATTTTTTAACATTATGTCCTTGAGGCCTTTTTTTATTTTTTTATCTACCTAACAATGAAGATGATGTGGTGTTATATGTAAATTTGAGTGAAGAGTTATCTCTACTTGTTATTCAATTTCTTTTGCTTCTTTATAGTCTATAATGCTTAAGGATTCAATATATTTTATGTAATTATAGACTAACACTTTAAATCTCTCATAACATCACCTTAGTTGGTTTTATTTAAGTGTTATTTGCATTTCTTTCTTACCCCTTTTCATTCCTAAGATCAATTAAAGAGTCAGCTTCTAAAATCCCAGAGGTCAATTTACAAACAATAATTTGGTCCCATGTTTGTAAAGCTTCCCATAGAGGCTATTTAACCTAAAGTGAGAGTTTTAGGCATCAACAATTTTTATTTTCTAGCACACCCAATGAGACCTTAGATTTGGTAGTCTACCTAACTAGAAGCTCAAGTTTATGAGCCAAATACCTATTACAAGGTCAAAGATAGTGAAGAATCTAAGCTTGCTAACACTACCTCTAGGATTCCCAACTTACCAAAAGACTACAAGGTCTAGTGCCTCCCAATAATAACAAATGTCTCTTATAGTCCCACCAAGGAACTTTGTATCATGGGATAGCAATAACCTACTTATCCCTCTAGTTCCCTTAGCTACATAGGACCCCATTCCTGTAAATTCCCTAAAAGTTCTCCCTAAATTCTTTAGAGAAGATTTCAAGAACACAATAGAACATCTCCAAGATGTTATAAATGTGTACACTATATTCTATATCAATGAAAAAAATGTATTATTAAGACTACTAGTTATTTCATTTAAAGGGAAATCTATTGATTGGTTACAATCCTTGCTACCTAATTCCATAGATTCTTGGGATAACTTGGGTGATAGATTCTTTGAGCATTTCAATAAGAAGGTAGATTGATCATCGCTCTTACAACAACTGATATCTATCAAAAGGGCCCCATAAGAAGCCATTATTAATTTCAATTTTAGGTTTAAAAAAGACCTAAATAAGGATTCCAATAGCTATTTGGCTACCCATATGAATGGCCACTATTTTTTATCTTAAGGCCTTCAAGTTAGATATTGTTGTCATGATCTAATCACTTGGAATACATGCACTATTAGATGCTTATTATCTGGTATTAAAAGCCAAAACTAATTTAATAGATATGTGAAAGCTTCCTCCTCAATCACTAATGCTGATGTTCACAAAAATATTAATTCCACCTCAAGAAGAAGTCCCAAGTACCTTAGGATCACTGCCTTCTATGTATGTGTATCCATTTACTTCATCCTCACTAACCATAGAGATGAATGATATGAAGAGTATCTTGTGAAACTTCTCTAACAAGATAATAAATCTCAAAAGATAATAAGATATTCCTCTAAATACCCCTTTCAATAAATACCAAGAGAGGAGAGAATCATACCAGCATAACCAACATTAGAAGAGGCAAAGGTAGAACCACCAAGTGCCAAACAATTAGACATGACCTATAAACCAAGTGGTTATAATCCTTGATCCCCTACATATGGTATTAAAAAATGAAAATAGAGATCTATTAATTGACCAAAAAAGCTTACTATATGACTCTAATTTGTGGTGTTTCCCCAATAATGATGTTCATGGAACCCAAAATTTCCTAAGGGGCAATCTACAGTAGAAGGTTACCAAACAAAGGTAACAAGGGAATGTACCTAATTTATCTTATGGATACCAATCTATATGGGTTGATAATGCCATATTGATGGCACAAATTCAAGGGATTTCCCTAGAATAGGAAGAGGAAATAGCCCCAGAACATGTGCTTTAATCTTGGATAAAAGGTGAAGATGTGGTCTATACAAATGAAGTTATTATGTATAGAGCTTGGTAAGTTTAGTCAAACTTCTATACGTACTCCAAGAAAAGGTTGGTAGAGAGCCTTGAAGCTATAACAAGACCCCAAGTGACTTCTATAAAACTTCTAATATCCCAACCTTCACCTCTGACATACAAAACCAGAGTGAAATAGTGAAGAATAAATTAAAATACCTCGAGGTTCCACCCTTATGGTCATATAATGTGGTGGAAAAACTAAAAAGGGTTCCAACCAATGTTTCTCTCTAATATGTCATATTTATCCGAAAGAATAAATCTTTGTTGAAAGAGGCCTTAAAAGGAGGAGGGAAAACCACATGTGAAAGGATGACTATAGAGTCTATACAAACAAAAGGAAAATAGGCTAGAATTAGTGTGTAACCCTAGATACCATTCATATTTGTCAATTCCAGATAAGGGGTAAGCAAGAAAAAAACTACCCCATTCTATTTAACACTTAATATGGGGAATACATTACTACACAACTCCATGATTGATTCTCATGCTAGCATGATGGTGATGCCCAAGTAGATAATAGATGCATTATACTTGTAGTATGAACCCTTGAATAAAGGAGTGATGTAGCTAGATGGAAAGAAGGTTATAACCTTAGGAATAATTATGGATCTCCCCTTCACATTGTATTCTTATCCCAACATTTATTTATCACAAGATGTTTTAGTAATAGACATCCCTTTGATCTTTAGGCTATGTTTATCAGGAGATTTTCCTACCAAGATAGGTAGGCACCTATCATTAGACTAGTCCCATTTGATTCTAAGGAACAAATATGGCTCAAAGTTAAAGGTGCTATTTGAACCACTTCATCTATAACACATATAAAATGAATTCATGATGAACTTTGAAGTGACACACACCTCTTTCTTAAAAATGGAGATGCACTATGTGGAAATTCTCAAAAGGGAGGAAGTAGAAGACATCAAAAGCCTAGAATAAGCTTTCATCAATGAATTTATTGAGAGTAACCCATTTAAAAAATTTAATGCCATTAGTCTCAAAACCTACGTAATCTATGATGAAGACCAAGCCATCCCTAAGGTCACAAAGAGGAAGGATGAGTAGAGAGAGGAAATTAAAGATGAGTTTAAATTTTGGACTCTACATTTTGATGGTGCAAAATGTAAAACTAGCTACGGTGCTTGAATGAAACTAATATCTCATTATAGAGAAGATACCCTACAATCCTTTTAATTCTAATTTAACTACAAAAATAATGAGGCTAAATATGAAGTGATAGTATATGACCTTAGCCTTGTTGAGTGGGATGGGTGTAAAACATTTGAAAGTATTTAGTGATTCTGAACTAGTGATAAGGCAGGTAAGAGGAGTTGCAATTGTGAACAATATGTGCATGAGATCCTATCTCCAATATATATGGGATTTGATTGAAACCTTTAAATCTATCAACATTTAGATCATCCCTAGAGTTGTAAATGTAGAAGCTGACATCATGACAACAATTGGATCTTAGTTGATCTAATGATATACTTGTTCACAAATGAGCAAGCTATGTAGGTTATCATCAGACTTCTCATCCCTGATAATGAATAGAATTGGTAGGTGTTTGAAATTTATGCTTAGATTGCCATGTTTCTCTATAAATAATTTAAATTCACAAAACAATTATAATGAAACATTGAAGAGGCCTATAGTTACTAGATCATGCATTTAAAAAACAATAAGATACTACAGGGGATCATCACCTTAGAGAATCTATTGGATTATAATGATGTTAGGAATAAAAAACACAAGTTTATCATATATAAAGATGACTAATCTAAGCTTGATGTCAGAGGTAAAATAAAGATGAAGGTGGGAAAGGAGGTTCCCCAAAAGGATAAGGAGTGGTTGGCCCCTTTTTTTAAGAAGTATGAAGGCATCATTGCATGGACCTGTGATGACTTGAGAGGATATGATTTCAAGTTAATTCAACAAACCATATATATGGTGGAGGGGGTCAAAACTATCTAACAAAAATAAAGGTTAATAAACCCAAAAATTGAGACCCTCATGGCCTAGGAGCTTAAGAAACTAATCGACTCAAAGATCATATACCTGATCAAACATTCAACTTGGGTATCCAACCTACTTCTTATGCAAAAAAAGAGTAGAGAGATCTAGCTATATGTGGTCTTATAAGACTAGAATAAGGCTTCCTTGAAGGATTACTATCCCCTTCACTCTATGGAATAAATCCTCTAGATAGTGGTAGGTGTAGAAATGTTCTCTCTATTGGATGGATTCTATGGATATAATTAGGTATGGGTAAATGAGGAAGATCAACACAAAACCACTTTCACCACAAAGTGGGGAGACTTCACATATGTGAAGATGCCTTTAGACCTATCTAATGTTGGGGCTACATTCCAATGAGCTATGGACATGGATTTTAGAGGGATAATCAATAGGATCATCCTCATCTATTTGGATGTCCTCACTATGTTCTCAAAGAAGAATGAAGACCACTTTAATCATTTGGAGAAAGTCTTCCAAAGGTACTAATAATTTAGGGTATCTCTTAACCCCAAAAAATGTGTCTTTAGATTTATATAAGGCAAGCTACTTAGACATGTAGGATCTAAAGAAGGTATTTCCATATAATTAAAAAGAGTACAAGCCATAAAATATTTAGCTCTGCTAGTGAACAAGAAAGGGGTCTAGTATTTCCTTGAGAAGATTAACTTTATCTACATATTCGTATCTGACTTCATAGGATTAGTAAGGCTAATCACACTGATGTTGAAGAAGGACCAAGTCTTCATATGGACATCTAAAGGGAGAGGAACATTTTATAAAATCAAGGATATGATATCCATTTCACCTATACTAGTTAACCCAAACTTTTCCAAAGATTTTATTATGTACATCTATGGGAGTAAGCATAGCCTAAAAGGTATGTTAACTCAAAAGGAAGAGGAAGGAGGAAATGACCACTCAATCATATCAGAGTTGTTGCCAGAATCCAGATAATGTGAGTGAAATGAAGACATGATCACATAAGATGAACAAGTTCACACCACATAGATGCCAAAGCAATTTGAAAATAACACAATAAAAGAAATTGCACAAGACAAAATGGAGAAAACCAAACTCTGATAAGCATGGAATGGCCAAAATGAGGACTACAAATAAGAGCGTATGAAAGTAACTCTTCCACAAAAGGTGGACAAGGCACACCAAAAATAGTCAGTAACTCCTCCATGAAAGGTGGTGATAAGGTGCTAAGAATAGAGAAGTAACTCCCATCAAGGGAGTTACTCATGACGTTCTTATGACACCTATGACACCTCCACATAAGCTAGCCTATCCCACAAATGTAGGAAAACTCCATGTATGCACAAGAAATATAATTTCCCTAATTAATAAATAGGGAAAAATAAAAACCTACACTAATACCCCCCCATAAGCACAACTTAGGTGGGAAGTGTGGAAATATAAAATGGGTCCCAACAACTAGGCCTAATGAGGTACCCATGTACAAATGAAATCTCCCATAAGATAGAGAAAAGGAGAAAACCTATAGGAAAAAACTCTCCCCCAAAAGAGAGACATAAAAGAAAAGAAGAGGCTAGAAGGCCCCCTTGAAGATGATGTTATTGCAGATGTAGACCACACCCCAAGAAGAGCTCGTAGATGAATGAAATTGTTCTCAGTGAAAGGTTTTGTTAAGATGTCTGCAACCTACTCTGAAGACTGGAAAAATATCAAGTTAATGACCTAACTATGAATAAGATCCTAAATAAAATGCATGTGAATCTCTATGTGCTTGGTCTGCTAGTGTTGAATCAGATTCTTGTAAATTTGTATGGTACTCTGATTGTCACAATAAATGATGGTGGGTTGCCTAATAGGAATGCCAAACTCAAAAAGAATCCCCTAAATCCAAATAGCCTCAGTAGCTGCATTAACAGCTCCCTTGTACTCTACCTCTGTGGATGATATACCAATAGCATTCTGCTTCATTCTAGACCAACTGATAGGACCTGAACCTAGAGAGAAACTATAACCAAAAGTTGACTTACGAGTCTGTGAATTGTCAGCCCAGTATGAATCTATATATCCAACCAAGTCAACCTCTGTGCCAAATTTTTAGTGAATCCCATATCTATGTGAACCCTGTATGTAATGCAAGATCCTCTTAGCTGCTTTCCAATGCAGCTCATGGGGTTCCTGCATGAATCTAGAGACAAGTCCCACTGTGTATGAAATGTTAGGCCTGGTTGTGAGTCAAGTAGATGAGACTACCAACAAGTTGTCGATACCGAGTGGCATCAACAAATGGTGAAGAACAATCAGTCTCAAGCTTGACTCCTGATAGAAAGGGAGTCAGAGATGGCTTGTAATTAGTCATGTGAAATCAAGCCAATAAGTCAAGAGCATACTTAGGCTATGAAAGAGAAATCCATGATTCTGACTATGAGATTTTGATGCCAAGGAAGTATTGCAACAAACCCAAGTCTGTCATGTCAAATCTATCCTAAAGAGATGCCTTCACCACTGCAATAGCCGATGAAGAACTCCCAGTGATCAAAAGGTCATCAACATATAAAACCAAAATCAATAGCGAATCATCCTGCCACAAGAAGTAGACATTGGGATCAGAATGACACCTAGTGAAACCCGCTGTGAGAAAGAAGGAATCCATCTTGGCATACCAAGCTTGAGGGGCCTATTTGAGGCCATAGATAGATTTCCTAAGTATGCATACTAAGAAAGAATACTGAACAAATCCTAGCTACTCCATGTAGATCTCCTCCTTAAGGTCTCTGTGAAGAAAGGTACTCTTCACATCCATCTAATGCACATCCCAACCATGTGCTATGGCAATAGCCAAGGTGAGTCAGATAGAAGTCATCTTTGCAATAGGTGCAAAGGTCTCTGAGTAGTCAATGCCTGCCACCTGTGAGAAACCTTTGGTGACCAATCGCGCCTTATACTTATCGACTGACCCATCTACTGCAAACTTGGTCTAATATATCCACCTACATCAAACCATCTTTCTTCCCTAAGGAAGTGAAGTCAAATCCCAAGTGTGATTTTTGATTAAGGAAGAATATTCTTCCTCTATAGTACTATCCCACTCAGGTACCCCTGATGCCTCTCAAAAAGTCTGTGGATCTAAAACTAAAGCAAAGAAGGCATGTGGATCTCTCTAAAAATCCCCCCTAGTACGTCTATCATCTGTGGGGTCTCCTGCCCATGTGCCAGCACTCTCAAATGTTTGTCTGGCCCAAAGTGGCCTAGAAGTGGGCAAGTCAGGTGCTAACTCCTCATCCTCTGACTGACTAGAGGTGGATGACACTACATCACTGTCCTCACTGTCTAAACTTGAAGAAGAAGAAGACGACTCTGGCTCAAGAACCTATTGTGGCTGATCTGAATCTGACGAGGAATCATCATGAAGAAGTAGATCCAATGAGGGAGAATAAGTGTCAAGTGTTGATTCTCTAGGACTCTCCTGAAAGTGGACACTTCTCTCAATGAAAAACTCATGTGTGACTAGATCTAGAAGGTGATATCCCTTAATACCATCTAGATATCCTACAAAGATGCAAGGCTTGGATTGACATTCCATAGCTTTGCGTTTCTTCTTTAGAATACGGGCCATGGCTGGGGATCCAAAAACCTTGAGGTGCTCAATATTAGGTTTCCTTTTATGCCAAGCTTCAAAGGGTGTTATCCCTTTCAAAGCTTTGTGAGGAACCTTGTTCTAAATGTAGCAAGCACAATTAATGGCTCCGGCCCAGTACGATGGTGCTAGGGATTTGGAGTGAATCGTATAGCTAGCCATCTCTTTCAAGAACCTATTCTTACATTCTGCAACCCCATTTTGTGAAGGACTATAGGTGACTTTGCACTGTAAATCAATCCCCTCTGTGGTGAAAAACTACTCAAACTTGATGCTGACATACTCCCCTCAATTATCAGTTCAAATAACCTTGATTTATTTCTCACTCTATTTCTCAACAAGAGCCTTGAAGTCTAGAAAAGTTTCAAATACTTCAGACTTTTGTTTGAGAAAATATATCCAAGTGTACCTAGATAAATCACCAATGAAAGTGAGGATGTACTTGGTCCTTACGAAAGATGGTTTGGGAAAGGGTCCCGATACATCACTGTGGACTAACTCCAAAGGTTGTGAAGCCCTCCAAGCTTTTCCTTTGTCAAATTTTGCTTCAGGATGCTTCCCAAGGGAGCACCCCTCCCAAAGTCCTTTTGAAAATTAGACATGTGGCAAGCCAATGACCATGTCATTTTTGTAAAGTTTCTCATGTTAGCGGTAGTTAAGGTGGCCAAACCGCTCATGCCATAATTTGATAACTCCATCTGAATGAGTCAGCAATGTTGTAGGAGAAGAATCTGATGTAAAATGTGAAAAGGTGTATAACCTTGCTTGGTGATCTGTCCTTCACATTGCCACTGTAGTATCACTATGCAACTCCCTGATAGACACTAAATCTGGTGAAAACTCAACTCTCATGCCCCGACCAATGTGAGTGATTTGGTACACTGATAAGAGATTGGTTGAAAGTGAAGGAACACTTACAACATTGTTGAATGTTCCTCCTTCCATTTCAACTGACCCTCTCCCTACAACAAAAATTGAAGTGTTATCACCCAAACTAATTGAAGTCATGCTACAAGTCTCTAAAGATGAAAACTCAACTAGTAAAGAGCCCATGTGGTGAGAAGCACCCGAGTCTATGACCCATGAATATGTAGAAGCTATAGTTGCTATAAGGGCCTTGCCCTTTTCTTTCTCCTTACCCTTGCCTTTTGCCTTAGTAGAATCTTGGGTTGATGAATTTTGCTTGATGGACTCAGGAACACCTATGTTGTTCTTCTCTAGAAGATGAGTTAGGTGATCTATTTGTTTTTTCATGCACTTGTGTTCATCATACCCTATCTTTTTACAATAGGCACACTTAACCTTCTCCTTCTTAGGTTTAGCATTAGAGGATGAAGTCTCAGTGTTGTTTTTGGCAAGATTAGTGTTTTCTTTCTTCTTCTCCTTGTCCTTGTTCTTTTTCTTCTCCTTTGTTGAAGTCTTATCCTTACCATTTTCAGCTATCAAAGCTTTGGGTTGAGTAGACTTCATTGTGCCCATGTAAATTAGCTTATCTTGCTCCCTAGTCAAGTCGGTAATGAATGAATCCAAAGAAGGCATTTTCCATGCAGTGCCAAGGGCACTTTTAGTGGCATGGAAAGTGGAGACAAAGACTGAATAGCTTTGACCTAACTTTGTGAGAATAGAAAGTATAAGTTGATCATCTTTGTTCTCTATCCCGCATTCTTTCAATTGCAATCTAAGGGCCTTAAACTTAGTGAAGAAGTCCTGTAGGGTGTCAAAGTTACTAGGACTTAGACTTATGAGTTCATTTTTGAGCTCATGACCTCTCATTCCATCAAGCTTCCCAAATAACTTTCCTAAGGTGTCCCATATGTCATTAGGAGTTTGGAAGGATTATAAGTGGAAGAGAAGTTCTGGAGACATAGACAAGATTAGTAACCCAAAGGCTTCATCACTACGGTTGTACCACTTAACCTTTTCAACATCTATTTTGGGTTCTACTTCTATACCCATGGTGATCCTATACAACCTTTTGATTCTAAGAATGATTGAAATTTTAACTTTCCATTCATGATAGTTGAAGGGTGTTAGGGGTTTAAGTTGAAAATAATCCATTTTTTTAGCTGAATTTAGGTGAAGTTGTGTTGATTACAAGTTGAGATTTTATGCAAAAAGGAGAATGAAAGTGAAAATTGCAAGTTGTGAAAAAGCAATCACACCCCCCCAAAAATATTGAGCCCCCCCCAAATATGTAATTGCACACTCAAAAGATGTTAGACTCAGCTGAAAATGTGTCTAAGAGGAATCAGTGCAAGACTAAAGCAAACGGACATCGAACTCAGCCGAAAATGCGTCTCGAGAGACCTAAATTTTTGGCACTTTATAAAATACTATTTTTTTGAAAAATAACAAGTCTACGCTATGGATAATTGAATTACAATCAATTTTTCAAAAAATGGCAACCAAAACCGAGCTATCGTTTGTAAAATTTTAAAGTTACAATTTTCTTGTAAATTAGTGTTTTTTGCAAAAAAAAGCACTAAAAACATTTAAAAAATGCCTGTTATGGGGAGAGAAAGTGGCCTTCCAACCACTCATTGGATTTGGCACCGAATGAGGAATCCAAATGAGGTTTTTGTGAGGGGGAATTGGTCTCCTACCAACCCGTCCCTCACCCTTCGTCTTCGTAGGTCGAAGATACAAGATGAAATTAAACCTCTAAACTGCCTTTTTGAATGCTAAATTTCAAATTTGATTTTAATTCAAAAAAAAATGAATAAATTAAAATTAGAATAATTTTAAAAAGTAGATTTACCCATAAAATAGGGAGAGAGAGTGGGCCCACTAAATAAGGCGTTGGAAGCCAGAAAAGGAGCGCCATTTTTTAAAGACAATCAAAAGTTGGATGTGTTAACAAAAGGCACCTCAACCAATGGAAGATCTGATGGCTATCAGATGGCACTTAGGAAAAAATAAAAACCCTACTAGAAACATCGTACCCCTGGCACCTTACTGGAGAAAGTAGAAACTAGACGCAGAAAGAAATATGTTTGCAAAAAAAGAAGAACCTGTAGAATACGTGCCATACGGCCTAGTCATGGGTGAAGCTTGGCACAACAGAATAGAACAAGGCATGGCAAAAGACTGAGTTTGCTGCTAGAACTGAAGGCACCTAGCTAGAAGGAGTGTGGCGTAGCAAGTAGAATGCAAAAGCATGTCGTACAGAGTGTAGAAGTGTGCCGTATGAACTGGGCAGTGACTAAACACTATGGAGCAGTAGGTTGAAAGGTGGCATGGAGCAGCTGGAGTGTCCTTTTCTTTCCTCAAGCTAGAGTCACACAAACACAAGGTAGAGAAGGGTAGCATCTAAGAGCAGCAAATAGCATGTAGAGTTTTTTTTTGCAAAATAATAAAAAAAATCCCTCCATCTTATTGAATTCAAAATAAGCTAAAAGCATAATCACACACAAGATTACCAAGAAAGCTCTGATACCATATTGGATTTGTTGCCAAAATCCAGATAACATGAGTGTAATGAAGATGTGATCACTCAAGATGAATAAGTGCACACCACATAGATGCCAAAGCAATTTGAAAATAACACAATAAAAGAAACTACACAAGATAAAATGGAGAAAACCAAACTCTGATTAGCACGGAATGGCCAAAATGAGGACTAAAAATAGGAGAGTACGAAAGTAACTCTTCCACAAAAGGTGTATAAGGTACACCAAAAATAGTTAGTAACTCCACCATGAAAGGTGGTGACAAGGTGTTAAGAATAAAGAAGTAACTCCCATCAAGGGAGTTACTTATGACATTCTTATGACACCTATGACACATCTATGACACACACCTCCATATAAGCTAGCCTATCGGACAAATGTAGGAAAACTCCATGTATGCACAAGAAATATAATTTACCTAATTAATAAATAGGGAAAAATAAAAACCTACACTAATACAATCATGTTATACTCAAGAAAATTATGTGGGTATGAAGTCATACAAATTTGTATAGAAATAGGCTTTCACCATTATCAAGGGCCTTAAAAAGTTTGGGCACCTTATGGTGGGAAGCAAAGTAATGGTGTACATGACACACTCCAACATTCATGAATACATAATAAAAGGAAATATCATCAAAAAATGGGCCAATTAGATCACTAATATCCTAGAGTATGATATCAAGGATAGGCTAACTTAAGTGGTTAGATGAAAAGGAATCTATGAGTATTTAGCCTAATGTTTAGATGTCTTACTGGAGGAACCAAACATGATAGAATCAGTCCTAATGAACTAATAAAAATCCAATAGATCTTGAGTGGTTGATAGAATCCAATTTATGAAAAATATACATTCCATTGATGTCCTCCCAATGCATAAAATACATTTTTATAGGCTACAAGGGTCTAGCTAAATGTTGTTCTAGAGAGTCTTGTTCAAAAGAAACTTTGACAGAGATCTACTTCGATGTGTCAAAATATACCAAGTTGAGAAAATACTCCATGATATGAATTTTCCTCCCCCAAGTGACCACTTATCAATGAAAACCATCACAACTAAGATCATGTACATGGGGTACTTCTAGCTGACCATGTTTGTACACTGCCATTAAGCAATCAAAAAATGACAAAAATGCCATTTCTTTGTAAGGAAAAGGAAAAAACTGGCTATGCCACTAAATTAAATTATGACCGATGAAACCTTCACATAATGGGTTTTAAATATCGTCAAAATGATCAATATCATATCTAGCATCAGTCACAAGTAGATATTAATGGTCATCGATTACTTCACTAGGTGGACTGTAGTAGTCTGACTAAGAGAAGCAACTAAGAATATGATCCTTAGCTTCTTAGATAATCTCATGTAAAGGTTCATCCCACCCAATATGATCATCTATGATAATTAAAAATCCTTATTTGGGTTCAAGTTATATGAGTTCATAGTCTATAATAGTATCTTCTTAAAGACTTCATCTAATTACTACCCATAGGGGAATGGGTTGGTAGAGTTGACAGATAAGAATCTGATAAGGTTGATCAAAAGGATGGGTGCCAACTAGAATAAGGAATGGCATATGAATGTGAAAATATCCCTATTGGTAGACCACATCACTCCCAAGTAGATCCTAATAGCTTCCCTATATGAACTCATATATGGGAAGGAGGTAGTCATCCCTATGTCATCAAATATCCCCACCTTATAGCTCCTAAAAGTTATTATATTATGGAAAATGGAGTGATGTATATTAGGCTCATAGGGTTACCTAGCATTAAAGAGGAAATATAATAGGCAAGTGATGCAAAAATCACCCAAAATTAAGTGATCAAGTAGTGGTTCGATAAAAATACATCAAAACTAGGATTCAAACTTGAGGATTTGGTTCTCAAGTATAATCAAAGAGCCACAAAACTGGGACATCATGTGAAGTTTGACTCTATCGATAGGACCATTTAAAATCATCAATGATAAATAGGTAAATGCTTTCAAACTATAATATGAAGAAGGCAATACACTAGAGAACCTGATTAATAGGATTGACTTGAAATATTTCAACTAGCTAACCTACCTCCCCCTTTTACATAGTTAGTTAGTTTCCCCATTATAATTTTGTATTTACCTTCTTATTTTTTTTCCCCTAGTTTTTTTCCGTTTACTTTATTATTTGTTTTGAACTAGCACCATTGGCATAAGTGGCTCCTCTCATTGTCATGTATCCTCTCCCTAACCCTCCTAAATTATAAAACATTATTTGAAAGATAGTTATCTACTCACCTATCCTACCATTAATGTCAAATGTTCTATATTACATGATTCCCCATAAAGATCACTAAAAATCTCTTTCGAGTTGTTCCTTGAGCATGCATGCCACCCTTAACATTTATGGGGTGGCCAAAATTCAAAATCTTCCATGATGATCACACCTAGAAGCATTGGTATATAAATACCCCTCTTTTCATCTAGCCAAACACTTATACACATTGAGTTTTTTGAGATCATTGGGAAATTGAGCAAAATAAAAAGAGCAAAGAGACCTGAGCTAAGATTTATGAGACCCTGTGGGTAGAATTTGTTGATCTAGCATCTTATTTATGAATATAGAGTGATTTTAAAGAGGAATTATTAAGATAAAGACTTAAACATCTTCATTGGGAAGTGATAATCATCCAATATAATAGAGAACCCATAGCCTAGGTAGATAAAGAGGCATTCCCCCTCCATATGTGATAAGAAAGTTATAAATTTATACCCCTTTTCAACCAAAGGAAAAGGTGTATAACATCAAAATGATGGCCAAAGGGCACTATAGATAACAAGATATGGTCACCAATTTTACAAATGAGATATATGACCCCAAGATGGATAAAACACCCAAGATATTCAAGGAAGGAACCATGCCCAAATGATCAAGAAGGTCTGGAGGAATGACTATGACTCATTTAGGTGCATAATGTGGGACTACACATTATCCCAATTTATGGTGTCCTATGTTCATCTATACCTAAAAGTCATTTCCCTCTACATAGAAATGTATGATGCCAACACTAGCATAATTATGGGTAATACCCATTTGAGGGTGAAAATCAATACAAATGCCATTGGGGAGATGCTTCAGTTCCCAAGTAACCCAAAGGCCAACATTTATAGCATGAAGAGCCTCTAAGATCTCTAGGATACATGTATCTATGATAAGACACACTTCATTAATTTACTCATCCATAATGACTATATAGAGGTGCCTCCTCTACCCATCCACCTAGAGATCTTCCCTACAAAGTACCTAAAGTGTGCTCTATCCATGCTAGCCTTCATCTTTGAGCTGGAATTAGACACCAATGTCATCGATTTCTAGTTAGAGGCACTCTTCATCCTAACCATGGTGAATAAGGGGGAGGTATACATAATGGATTTTTTATATGCCATCACCACCATCATGAAGGATAAGTTGGTGAAATTTTCAATGTGTTATACATTTTGATATTCCTACTATCTCTTGTATCTCATTTTGTACTAGCACTCCTCATTCTTCTCTACATATCTCAATCTCAATTCCTCCAAGGTGGGCATTTTCCCAAGCATGGTAACCCCAGTCATAGTATGGACCCACATCCTATGAATAATGTAGGACTACTATGAGTTATTGGAAATATTTTTATCTCGTATCCTTATCAAACTCAACTAAGAGGCCAATATAGATAGCATGAAAAATGTGAAATATTCATGACTAACCAAGATCAAGGTTCTAGTAGATTGGTCTTTTAGAAGCCATTTTACCTTCATCTAAACCCATGGGTTTAAGGATGAGACATTTTTGCTCTTGCACCTTTTGATAGATAGAACTTTGGCCTTAGATTTAGCCTACCAACCTAATGTGGTGGACTCCATCTATGGAGAAGGAAAGAAAAAAAGGCTATGTATGATGTTCCCTTCACAAAAAGAGGCATCATGGTGGTGAGAAGGCTACAAGAGCACCTAATCACATCTAAACTTATAGAGTTTGGACTTGACTTAATAAATGACAGGTAGAGTTATGATCCAATTAGTTTCATAGCCTCTTTAAAATCCTCTAGCATACCTAATCACTAACCCTAACCATACCTCAATGAGAGGAGTCACCTAGAGAGAATGACCTAATGTATTATATAGATATGTCTTAGATCTCATTTTTTATATGATGTGGTCTAAAGTTTGACCCCTCTAAAAGGTTGAAAAAATGACTGAGTGAATATATCACCTAGAGGGATTGGAGTGAAGAGAAAATAGACACCTATACAAAATATAGGTAAGAGATCAATAATCCATACTCAAACTTTAAGTATAAGGAAGGAGATGAAACCTTTAAAAGTATCTGGGATGAACATCATCCATAGAAAATCCTACTAGAAGGAGGATTCTCTATCAAGGAAGAGGAATAAGAGGAGGAAGAAGATACCCCTAGGAAAAAGGTGGGGGATGTGCCTTTGAATAAGGAAAAGGAAGTCTAAGATACCCCAAAGCCCTCAACCTGGATACCTCCTTTGAACCAATACCTAAGGCCCCAAAACAACAACACGCCTCTTCAAGGAACCTCACATTTTGATCATCATGGTAGAAGCATCTTGAGGGACCAAAATCTAGCCCTCCACCAGAGCCCTCATAAAATAAGATATTCTTTTTATATCCCCTTATTTTCACCTCAACCTCTTTCTTTGCCTCAACATCTCCATCCATAGTTTTTATTTAGGTTGTGGTAGACTCCACTACCCAACCAATTACTTTCCTGGTCTCACTCTACTCTTCATCCAACCTATTCTCCATTGAGCTCACACCACTTTCCTTCATAATCCCAATCTCCTCCCTCATGCCTTTCCTAACTCCTCCATCTTCACCATCCACATCATCTTCCATTATGGGATAATCACCCTCCACCCTTCTCTATGGGCTCTCACCTTTCTCTCCTTCCACTTTCACCCTTCATTCACTCACATTTAGAGGAATAACATCTACTACTTCTCAATAGTAGGTGACCATTACATTTATGTTTCCTCAAGGATTCCCCTTTATAGGGAAATATTCCATCACCAGAGTAATACCACCAGTAGATGGATGCATTAAGAAGGGCCCAAGAGGTGTAAATATAAAGGAAGAGGGGAAAATATACCAAGTCCCCAACAATTACACACATGCAATCATTTTTTGACCCTACACAATAATCCCTCATGATTTCACACATGGACCCTCAATTAGTCAAGCCCTAAGATTAGATGTAGCTAGGGGACTATGAAATACAAGCTATTAGCATCAATATCAACTTGAATAGACCCATTACCAAATTTGAGATGATGGAGGAAACACAAAATTCTATGACTATAGACTACATCAAAGCAAATCTATAGTTAGAGAAGACCAAGCTTAAAATCACCAAGGTGAAGGCTCTAATTGATCACCTCAACACTAAGGCAAAATCAGAAGACATGGAGCTTAAAAAATTAAGGTCCAACCTTTAGAGCTATATCTCTAATGAGAGATTCTAAGTAGAAGCCAAAATATGAATGATTATAGTGGCCAAGCTATAAGACAAGAAATAAGAACTTACATGGACTAATTAGAATCTCTTAGATTCTAATTAGGCATATATATAACTACAATAGTAGGTATAATAAGATTCCTTAATCAAGGACCAAAAAATCATGCATCTAAATAATGACCTCATCACCCACTCCTAAACCAAAGAGATCCTCCCAATGATTCAATAGCTATATTATCCTACTAAGAGAGGATCAAAAGAGTAGTCATAAACCTGAAGCTAGCCCTTACCTTCATCGTAGATTCATAGAAGTTGAGATCCCAATTAATAGTAGCCATAAACCAGGTCATCACCTTTGTAACCCACAAGGTACAAGATGCATAAATCCTTGTCCAAAATCTTTACAACACTTTGGATGAAACAGTATAGGTAGTGGGGGTGGCTAACTAGAGGCAAGCACCAATAATGGTTAATGAATTTATAGGATGCAATAAGGTAGCTACCAAGTGTAAGGCATTTCTTAGTGGCTTAAAAAAAGTTGTCCAAGATATATGGGGACACATTAAATAACTAGTCTAATTAGGACTCCCCTCCCTATTCTTAGAAAATAATAGTGTCCTACCAAAGGACCAAAACAAAGCACTACTACAGTAGAAATAGAATGACCTGACCATGTTCATGGCTCTTAGTTAATCACGTGGTGTCTTTGAAGTGGATAAAATATTGTATCCACTCACCCAACTAGAATGTTATATGTTGGTGGTATTATAGGTTTTTTAGAACATCTCCTTTAATGAGATTATCAATTTAGATAGAGCCTTTAAGGCTCTCAAAAATAAGGGACAACCCAAAGAAGGTGGGCACCCTTTTAAGCCATTATTAAAAAGTTTTAAGTTTACAAAACATCCTATTTTGAATTTCCTTAATTGATCCATGTACCAAATTTTTGGGTTCTTTCATCTAAAATTGGATATCCCTATTAATCACCATGAATTATGGATTAGAATCCACCATTTTTATTATCTTGAGTAGCTCACATTCGGTCTCATGCTTGCTCGACATATCTAGTAGTTGCCTTACATCCTTTTAATTTCTTGGGGGCCATTTTTATATATTTTACTTAAGTATTGGCCTCCCTCTACTTCTGACACTTGGCATCCTAGCATTTCTTTGGGATAAATAAGTCCTTAATTCATCTTAGAATAGTTCCAGCTTGACATGTGGCAACCCAACACTCATTTAAGACCATTTCCTTTTGGTCAAAACTTTGAGAAATTTCATTGGATAATGAGTTGGTGAGGAAGACCCATCAAGTAGTTATCAAGGGAAACATTATTTCTCCACATGGTGCCTTCATGCTCATTTTTACAAGAAAGTGCCCAACTTCCTCTTAGAGAAGCATCTAATTAATACATGGCATCATATCACTTATCCAAGAGTGGTCTATTTTTGATAGGCCTTTAAGTAGTGCCATTGGATAGATAAGAAATGAATGGTACCCACCATGCAACTATAACTAGGTGGACACAAGCCTTTCCACATGGTACCATAGTGCTTGTCGAAGGTAATTTTTTTTTGTTAGAGCTAGGTGTCATGCCATTGGCTAGGGTAAGTGGATTTCCACATCCAATGGCATATTGGAGGAATCTCTAGAGATGGATATGTAGTGTCACTATGATACTCCTAAACATCATGACCATAAGAAGATGGTATAGTTGTGACATATCTAGGATCTAGAGGATAACTACACTCATGAGATCAAGTCCTTCATTCAGTCGTAATGACATCATCAATATCATGATGCTAAGAATTTTAGTTGTCATTCCCATAAGAATATGCTTCACTCATATATTTTAGGCTCATCCCTTTTGAAATGGGATGATTATCATTCACTTTATATTTTTTTCTATTTTGGAAGACAACCATTTGTAATAGAATAGGACTAGTAGTTTCTAGCATTTTTTCATTCTATATGACCTTAATAGGTGCCCCTCATAGGTGTGATTCGATGTTTTTGTATTTTTCCCTTGAGGCCTTTTGTATTCTCATCTCCACATAAAAATGAAGAGTATGAAGTTTTTTGTGTCATTTTGAATGAAGAGTTATGTCTTCTTGTTATTCTCTTTCTTTTACTTCTATAGTATTAATCCTTGCTCGCATCATAGACTTTAATTAATGCTTCATTCTACTTTATAGTCTTTAATGATTAAGGATTCAATATATTTTATGAAATTATAGATTAATTATTTAAATATCTTGATTCATCACCTTAGCTACTTTTATTTTAGTGTTATTTCTATTTTTCTCTTATCCCTTTTTGTCCCCAAGATCAATTGAAGATTCAACTTCTAAAATCCTAGATGTTACTTTACAGACCACAATTCATTTCCACATTTATAAAGCTTCCAATACAAGTTTTTTAACCTAAATCAAGATTTTTAGGCATAAAAATAATCATGATGTAGGAATCTTATGAGAAGACCTTAGGAGACATCAGACACACTAAGGACATGATAAGACACTAAGTGACTAGTGACCATCAATATACACAGGATACATGTTCATTATAAACATAAAGCTATATAGGAAAATAAGTGTGCGACTAAGATCAACTCATTTATGTATTTTTTAACAATAAAATTAAAATGGATCTACCTTCCCATGATGTGTTCCCCATTCCTCATGACCCCTTACAAAGTTTTCTATCTACTGTAAAGATTGGGTACTTGCATCAGAAAATAGGTAGTAGTAAAAGATTTTTTTAGTCTCCTTTTCTAATCTACTAGAATACCACACTATAATGGACCTTAGCTCTACCATGAGGCAAAATATGGAGTTTTATCTTCAATTATAAGAAGGAGATGTGCTTAGACTCACATCTTTTAGCGTGATTTGATTTTTGAAAAAAATTATTGTTGCCTTTTGGATCATTGCCTTTTGTTAAATGATTTAGATTTTTAATATTTCATGGATTTTATGATTCCTCCTCCATACGAACATGGAATGACAAATCATGAGAGATAGAGTGATACACATGAATGAGATTTATGCTTTGGCTAAAGTAAGTGAAGTATTTAAAGACAAGAATGACCATAACACTTAGGCTTAACTATGAACCAACATCTTATCTCAAATCTCAACCATGTGTATGCTTAGTTTTTGAAAAGAAATAAAGAGGAAAAAAGGGATATCCAAAGTGGATCGGTAAAATGAGATTGTAATGAGATGAATTTTTTCCTAGTTTATCACTTGGTAAATAAGGAATGACTAAAGGGAGAAAGGTTTGTATAGCCAAGTCATAATAAAAAGTATCCATGTTGATAAAGGTAAGATAAGAAATAATCATGAAAAATAACAAGGGAGTCATAATATAATGAACTTGAGAATAAAAATAATGAAATAATAAAAAATACATCCATAAGAGACCATAGTGGCATCATAATAAATATAAAGTGGGAAACCAAAGTCATCTTATAAGTTTAATAAGAATTTGACACAATGTCAAATGATAATAGAATAGATAAATATAAAGTTGGAGCACACATCCAATCAAAATGAGAATGTAATAACACCATGAATGTGATCATAAGTACTGATATATTTGTCCACACACTTTATCCATAACATCTAATAAGAATTTATAAAGTTGAATGTGAACTACAACTAATGTCTCATCAATTTTTAGTGAAAGTTGAGAAAATACTTCACGTTGAATATCCTTGATATAAAATGTAAGAATGCTTTAAGCATCATGACGATGAGGGATATTATGTAGGGGATTATTACAAGAATACATTGGAATGGTATCTATAGGAGATGAAAGGGTCACTAGTGATGGAGGAACCACTGGTGAGGGACTCATGGGTGGAGAAATAGTAGGTGGTGAAGAGACCACAGGAGGATATGAAGGCACTTGAGGTGGAACCATAGGGGAAGAAATGAGAGCCTTCTTGAAATAGAGACCTATAAGAGGAATGGTAGAAGGTGTAGGAATGGTTAAAAGGTGATATTTAAGATGCTTTTGAAGGATGTAATAATGATCAGTGTGATGTGTGCCACATTGGTGCTAGGGACTATATACACATAATATTTTCAAACCTTTATCACTTATTTACACTTTGTATATTATAGGAACCTATCGAGTCTCAATCTCTATGAGTTTATACCTTAAGGTGTGCACTAAGAATGGGGTGGGTAAACCATTGGTGCTTCATAAGATTATTGTCCATTTTTCCACTTGCCATCTACACATTTGTCTCCTAAAACAATTTACCCTAAGATTATTGTTCTTATTTCTACCCATTCCAATAATTTGTCACATCTTTATCCTCATATTCCTTGCCTTATACCCCTTTTAAAAATTAGTTGTACTAGGTCAATTGGGTCAACCTTGTATAGTTTTCAATCTCTGATTATTGTACAGGGTCGACTAGGTCAACCTTATGTTATTTTGGGATATTTTCACTTTGGAGCATGTTATCCCTTTGGGTGACATAACTCAGGACCTAGTGAATTATCTCCTAAAAACATATAGGGTTGACTAGGTTGACCCCATATAACTGACATATTCAAAAGGATTTAAGGTAAGATCTTCCTATATATACAAGTTCATTTCTGACTAGCTAAAAATAGATAAGTGAAGAAGAATAAGTGTGAATGAACATCTACTTATTGAATATTATACTTGAGGAATGAAGTTTAGGGTTCCATACTTTCTTTAGAGATATAGATATTATCTTGTGGAGAAGTCTTTTAGATGCATAGATAGGTTATATAGCCTAGAGCTGAATTGTCTTTATTATCCATACATACCACAACAATCTCTTATGATGAACCTTGTCTAAGGGAGAGATTGAGGCTTGATAGGTTTATCTTCAAGGTAAGTTTTCCTAACTTTATTTCTCCTTTATAAGAGTAGATAGATAATGTAGTTGTGATTTTCTTCCATGCATTAACATTTTGTATACATTGACATGAGTATATGTCTTATATGCATGTTTATTTATTTATTTATTTATAACCCCCTGTTTGTGCCATAAACTCTGGTAAACACTAGATTAGATTTACTTTCTTTTTATTAGAATAAGTGAAATATAAAAACCTAGGACCCCCTTATGGTTATTGCATGATTATGTTAGTCTGGAGGCTTTGGAAACCTCCTTAGCATAGTGTATTGTGATAAGTGATCCCCTAATAAATTCTAATAGATCCCCATCTTGGTCATGCTCCTACTTAACAATGTATTCTAAATTAGAAGTGTAGGTATGTTCTATCTTCTTCAAGCTAGGATTTATTTATAAACATGATGCATTTATGATTACATACATTCTAGTCAATTGGACATGAAGTAACCTTTTCAATATTTGTTCACTTATTTAAATATTTTTATCATATATTTTCTATATTAGGTCAACTACATCAACCCATCTCTAATTTTAGTGTGCAATTTTTTAGGTATAGGCTACTGGATCAACCTAGTTAACCTAGTATAGTTTCTAGACTTTCATATATCCTATTCAACATACTAGGTTGACTCAGTTGACCTTGTATAGTACAAGCACTTAGCAACTAGTTCCTACAAAGATTGATCGACCTAGTGGACTCATTTAGTAGGTTTTTCAAGCATTCTAAGAGGTTATATGATTTTAATATTCCTTACCTACATCTATGATCCACTAATATTCCTTTTTATCCTTCTATCTCTTTCTTTATAGTCTTTTCATTCATAGTTTGTAGTCTTTAAAACTACCCTTGTATAGTAAACTGGACTGACCCTATCGACCTAATTCTTTACCCTATATGCTATCTAAATAACCAGGTTGACTTAATAAACCCTATTCATTTTAGACCTTACTTCCACAATATGGTATTGACCCTATTCTATAATCTATGTATATATTGTCAATTATATTGACATTGTACCTTGTTTCAAAGCTAGAATTAACCCTTGTATGCTAGTAATTAGCTCACAATTTTATTTTTTATTGCTTGCATGCTTATAATAGATCACATAACTTAATTAAATGGTTTTCAATTAATCATTTAGTTTCATTATTTTCTATCTTATGCACACATGACCAAATTGAAAAATAAAAACAAACATCTTAACATTTAACTACCCAAGGCTAACCTACTTGGTTTTCATCACCAAGGGGGAAGCTAACTTGATGTTTTAGATTAAGGTAAAAATAGGTTTTGAAGGTACCCTGAAACCTTGAACAAAAGGAGAAAGATAAAATAGTAAGGTCCACAGGCAAAGCCTAAAACCTACTTCACCGAAGTAACAAAACCAAGTTACAAAGACCAAAAGCTAACAAACGAAAAACCAAAGATAGACCCCAAGTTTTACAGAGACCTAGAAACTCCATAGTAAAAAGAGTTCAAAAAACGAGGTACCAAGACCAGATATCACAGCCAACTAACAGAACCAACTAAAAGAACCAATAACTATTCTTCTAGTTCCAATATCATCTTCATTGCTTCCTTACCTTTCACAACAGTATCCTGGATGGCAGTAGTCACCTGCGTAGATCCCTGTTGCATTGCTTTCTTTCTTGAGCTTTGTCTATTTCTCTTGCTAGGCCCCTCCAAAGTTTTTATTTCCTCATTTGCTCTTTTTCCAATGTTTACAGCAGCAGCACAAATGCTAGAGGTTACCTCATCCATCTTTGTTCTACTTTCCTTTATGAGTTCCCTTAGGTTGTTCTCATAATCTTTGAGTTTTATGGGAATATCCCTCATCTAATTTTCCATGTTATTGATTTGGTTCCAAACTGCCTCCTATTTACCCTCCATTATTTCCATTTTCCTATTGATTTCCATTATCTCCTTATACGTCCATAAATCTAATTGAAGAGTATCATCAGCTTTGCAATTCACCAATCTAGTAGGTGGGTACCTTTCGTCATTCTGCCTTTTGTCACTCCAGTCTTCTATGTTCTTTTTAGGACTTCTTCTAACTTCTTCAATATAGTCCTCCATTTCCATTCATTTTTGTTCCTTTATTTCAGCAGGGCTTACATTTTGGTTACTTACTTCCTTTACTTGAGCTCCCATTTCCAATATTTGGTTAGCGACCTGAACTAGATTTTCCTTTTCATTAATCAGATCAGGGTCCATAACAAGATCATCTAGATCTTTATCGATTTCCTCAAACACTTGCTAGTTTTCCTCAGACTCATGGTTGCTATTTTCAGACTTTTCCTCTATAGTGACTCCTTCTTTCTCATTCTTATCTTGCACTTCTTCTTCCTCATTGGAACTTGAATGCCCACTTTCTATTCCTCCCTCTTCCTCCAGACTCTCCTCCCCAATTTTTTTAGAGCTTTCCCACTCTGTTTCCTCATCAACAGTCTGGTTATTGAAGCTTGGGAGTTTGAATTTAGCTTTTTCATTCCCTTTTACTATTTCTTTCTTGTTACTCCGTAGGTCCTTATTTTTTCCCGAATAAAGATTCTTTACTATGGCCTTATTCTTGCAATGCCCTTCAATTATAATAATTAACCCCTTGTGCAAGATGGGACGAGATTCCTTTTTCCTATGAGTGAACAGACTTTAGAGCAAGGAAAAATGCAAATAAAAAGGAAAGGAGATTCTTACTTTGTGTCTGAAGTGATTGAGAAATACAAAGTGAAATTTGTGGACTCTTTTGCTTCTTCCATCAAGTATGAAGTACTCGTAGATGTAGCATAAGATGTCCATCTAGATGCCCTTAATCTGCTCCAATTCAAAAAAATCTCCACTTTTTTCCAGCTGCTGCTCCTCAGCATCCATTTTAGGGAATTTGCAAAAAGCCTCATTAAAAATGCTGGTCTGCTTTGAGAATTTTATTCCCTCCATTGGAAGCCCCATCACCTCCGCTATGAATTCCCCAGTTAGATTCACCGTAATGCCATGCAGGGTAACCCTATCATCAATCCAATTTTTGAAAAAAACCATTGTAATATGGGGTTTTGAGCCATGAAGTCGTTCCATGTAACTCACAACCTTTCCTCTTTGAAGGATCTTCTAGACATCTTCTTTTGCTTTCCACTCTTCAAAATATTTGGGTTCTTGCTTCCTTGGTTCTCCTTTCCTTTTATGAACCATACAAATCTCCTTTAATGCCCCAACCCTATCAGCTAAACAATGAACCCAACTATTACCAATTTGGAACAGAAATCACCTATTTTTTGGCACATTTTGAATCCTCCTCGTGTACTCTAGAACATTTCTATTTAATGAGTGTAAACTTTCCTCTGTGGATCCACTCCCCCAAATCATTAGTTTTTTATTCCAGTCTAATCTCTCCCTCCTTAGCATGAATTACATCATGATGAATGAGCACTCTAAGATCCATGTTCTTGTTTAATGTCTCCTACCAACTCACCTTGTGTCTTGCTCAAACTGCATAATTTGCTATCCAATCAGTGACTCCGTTTGCTTCATGGTAAGTATGGGTAATAGTGACTTTCTCAAATTTTTTAATTAAAGTTTTTTATTTCCATCACCATAGCCTCTATTGACCATGAGACAAAATTTTTATTATTTAATATATTTATGATATTCAAGGAGTCCCCTTCCAACCATAATTTAGAATATCCCAATTCAATAGCTAGCTTATTGGTTTGGAGGGCAGCACAAGCTTTAGCAATATGGTAGTTTGACTTACCAATGGGAATTGCAATAGCATTGATTACATTTCCCATATGGTTTCTCAAGACTCCTCCAAATCTTGCATTCCCCGGGTTCCCTTTAGCAGCTCCATCAAAGCTCCCTTTGATCCACCCATGAGGGGGGACATTCCAAGTTACACCAAGTCTAGGATTTTCATTTTTTACATTAGACTTTTTTGATCTTAAAGGATTATCAATTTGAAAGGTAGGATTAGGATCCCTTTGCAATGAGAAATTCTCCTTGATAGCTCTAATGATGTTCTGCCCCACCACCCATCCTGGAAGTTCTTTACTTCTAAAAATTCGATTATTTCTTTCCTTCCATATTCCCCACCAAATATGGGGAAGAGTTAGTTTCCATTAAAAAATAACATTATGATTCTTAGAGGGACAGTACCAACTTTTAAAAGATAGATCCACACTTTTATGTTGAATCCATGCAATACCCCAAAGATTGAGGATTTCTTTCCAAACTAGCTGCGTAAAGGAACAATTCACAAACAAGTGATCTCTATCTTCAAAACCTTTTTTGCAAAGAATACAACTATTCACTATATTTATTCCTCTTTTTTGTAAGTTATCAAGGGTCAAGATTTTATTTTGGAGAAGGGTCCAGAAGAAGATTTTGTTTTTAGGGATGAGTCCCTTGATCCAGGCCTGTGTCCACAATGGTTGGTTGCCATTTCCCTTTGAAGTAAAAATGGTAGAAAATTTAAATTGTCCGCTAGGCTCGTCATTCCAAACAATCTTATCTTCAAGATTAGAATAGAGGGAAATAACATTGAGGGATATTTGAATATTATTGAAATATTGATCAATATCATTAAGGTTCACCCATGATTTGTTCTACCAGTATTGATTAACCATTATTCCATATCTTTGCTTACATCGGTCAATTACTTCTTTATCTTGGAATTCTTCTATCAAAGGGATTTCTTTTAACCAAGCATCCTCCCAGAAATTTACCTTTTTCCATTACCTACTTTCTAGGAGCTTCCTTTTTCTAAGATTTGTTTAGTACCCTGAACTGCCCCCCATATGGAAGATGGACAGGTTATGTCAGGGTAGGAAAAGAAATCAGAGAGGGATTTTGCATTAAATAAATACTTATTCTTCCATATTTTACTCCATTCTTTATTTTCCTGATACACCCTCCATCCGTATTTTTCTAATAGAGCTGCGTTCATGCTTCTAATTTTCCTTATTCCCATACCTCCTTCCCTGAAGGGTTTACAAATGTTGTCCCAAGCAATTAACGGCATTTTATTTTTTTCCTCAGTACCTGTCCATATAAAATTTCTCTAGATTTTTTCAATAGCTTCAGCAAATTTGTTAGGAACTCTAAAGAGACTTAAAGCATAAGTAGGTATGCTTTGAAGACTTGCTTTGAGGAGGGTTAACTTTCTTGCCTGACTTAGAAGATTTCCTTTCCATCCCGCAAGTTTCTTGCTGAATTTATTAATGAGTTCTTCCTAAAAGGCTTCAGGGACTTTTATCCCAAGAGGGAGACCCAGGTAGGTAGAGGGGAGAGAACCTATTGAGCATTCAAGGATTTTAGCTATTATATTATGTCTCTGAATTGGGGTGCTAGTGAATAACATAACACTTTTGTTCCAATTTATCAACTGCCCAGAGGTAGATGAATATAGATTTATAGCTTGCTTCAAAGTTCTTGCTTCCTTAACTTCTGATTGCCCCATAAAGATAGTATCATCAATGAATTGTCCATGGAAGCATATAAGTGGATGAGAAGAGGGTTTAAGACCCTTAAATAAACCTTTATAGACTAAGTCCCCTATATATCTTCCCATACAGTCAACCATAATTACAAATAGAATGGGGGATATGGGGTCCCCTTGTCTCAATCCCCTTGATGGGTAAAAGAAATGGGATGAGCTCCCATTTACCGTTATAGCAATTGAGGTGGTAGATATCAACTGATAAATAATATCAACCACCTTTTTTTCAAAGCTAAAAGCTTTTAGACTATTTGACAGGAATAACCAGCCCACCATGTCTTGATGTTATGGTAAAGTATAAATCATGGTTAATTGTGTACTCTTTCTAAACACCTGACACCCTTATCACTTCAATGTGTAAAGTGAGGGGGTAAGACCCAATACCAAGCCTATATCATTACCACTATAGATCCCTTTCATCCCAAACTACTTAAAACTATCCTTAGTTTACTTTCTAGTACTTTATAACTAATTTCCCATCACATTTAAAAATATATCCTAATAATATTATGAATATTTAGGTTGAACATTTAGCTAGCTATTTACTTTCCAAGTTGATTTCTTGATCTTTGCTCAATTGTATTTTGTATTGTAAAAACTTGCATTAGCCAGCATTGGTGTAAGGTATTGTGTTATGTGCCTCAATTGTATTTGCCAACATTAATACAATTGATTATTCATTTCCCTTCAGTTCTTACCTTTTAAATTAATTTAAAAAGTTATCTTGTTTTAATTCATAGTTTGTTATAGGCTTCCTTATCTTCCGTATTTGTTGTACTAAGTCAACCCAGTTGACCCTGTATATTTTTCTAGAGTCTGTTCATTATACTAGATTGACCCAATTGACCTTGTTCTATTTTCAAACCTTGTTCACTCTTTTTCCAACTTCTATTCACTATATTGGATTGACCTAATAAACCATGTACTATTTATAGACCTTATTTCTCTACTAGGTCAACCTAGTTGACCTTATACTAATTTTGTCATTTCTTATTTCTTTGATTTCTCATCTCTCTTTATTTATGTTCATCATGGGATTTTTTATTGATGACAACACTAAGTGTAGTCAACCAAAATGATAAATTTTACCAATCCTCATAGGGTATCCCATAGATGGATTAGGGAACCTCTCTTGGATTCTAGTAATGTTCACATTTCCACTCGCACAAATAACTAGGGGACTCCTAATACCTCTTCATAACATAATCCTCTCTTCTCATTATAATACCAACTTGAATTAGAGTATACCCCCCAAAATGCTCTTATTTATCTCTAAATTTCTCAAACATCAAGTAAATTATCCCTCTACTATTTACAATCTTATGATTAGTGGTCAATATGAATAGCATCATTCATCTACTCCTACATTTTAAAATATATTTGGGGGTACCACTTTCTTTGATTCTCAGCCTCTTCCTTCGATTATGACCCCTTCTCACATTGTGACATCTTCTTCTCTAATTTCTTCAACCTGTATGCTTAGTATATCCACTAACATGGTGTTGGAGAGTTGTAAATGATGTCATGGTGATGTCATGGAGGTTTCCTAGTGAGTGGATGAAGTGATTTTATAACCTAAGTAACAATGATAAATTGTGCAATGTGCTTGTCCTAGTGTGCTTAATGTTGACTCGGTTGATCTTCATTTTTGGCATGGTTAGAGATATTTAATAATGAATATTATGATTTGAGATTGTGAAATAATTACCATAATATTTTTTATATGCTTTAAGTTATTTGTGCATAGGTGGATTTCATCTAGTTGATTATTGTTTTCACCTAGACATTTTAGGTTTGGTGGTAGAAAATTTGAGTAGGTAGTTTGTTGACATCACCGTTACCACATGTGAATGAGTTAAGGAGAGTTGGTAATATGGTTATGATAAAATTAGTCCCTAGTTGATATGTTATAAATCTTAGGTCACGCACCTAAATTTATTCAAATAAATGCAAGTGCAAAGTTGGGTTCCTAGGTAGTTTGACATTGTTTTCCCATACTTAGCCAAATTTGCATGAGGCAAGAAATAACCAAGTAATAATTTTGATGATGGAATATATCACATGTGTTTAAATTTTAGAAAAAAATTATCATATGGGTTTGTTTAGTTTTGACACTAGTTGATTTTCACTAAATTTTAAGTCATGCATTGTAGCATGTCAAAAGATATGCATGTTCAAAGTTGGCCTTCTAGACAAGTTTTTGACATAGTTGGCTCTATGAAAAAAATGAGTAAGTGTTTTAATATCATTATATCTCACATGTTTTAGGGTTATACAATAAGTTTGTCACATGGTTTTTTTCTCCTATGTGAGGAGATCATATGGTCCAAATTTGAGATCATACGAGTGAGCGAGGTAAAATTTATTGAAGTTCAAAACTAATTTCTCAGTCATATTACAATGGTCCCTATACTTAGTTGTTTTTACAAGAGTTAAATTTTAGGACTAAATATAAACCTAATAGTTCATGGGTGATCATATAGATTGATTTAATGGCATATTTTGAGTCAAATAGGTTGAATTGTTTAAGGTTTAACGCCAAGCAAAGGTAAAGGATAAGGATCTAATGGTGAGTGGGTATTCATACAATTTTGATCGAATGGTGAGCCCTATAAGATAAATACCAAGCTTGTATGTAGATATTGATGGTGTGTGTTGAGTCAAGCTTTTAAGATATCATGAGATGAGTTCGACTTTTTAAAGTTTAAGTGTGACCATTTGAATTCAAATATTTTAATTTATCAAAGGAAAAACAAGTGCTATGTATTTTGGTCATATCTTTCGATCTATACATAATTTTCTCATGCTGTAAAAAAATTGGTAGAGGACTCCAAGGATCATCTAAAAATATGGTTTTGAAGATCTGAAAGTGTTTACAAAAAAATATATTAAGCTCCAAATATGACTGTGTGTTCATGCATGTTTTACACGTAACTCGAGTAGGGAAATTGAGATCATTTTGATGTTTTGATATATATATATATATATATATATCGATGAATTAATTATTAGGGAGTGTTTTAGACTATATAAGGAAGATCTATGTGCATTATGAAGTTTTGATCAATCATATATAGTATGAAAAAAGGTTTTGAAGTTGATTGTGTTTTCATTCATAATGATTATGTATATAAAGAAGTGTTCAAGATATTTGTGCTTAAGCTAAAGGATACTGTGATGGTTACTGGAACTTAAGAAGGATCTATAGATCATGTGGAATGGGTCCATGCATTTGGTAAGTGTTCCTATGTTTCATTTTTATCATATAAGTGCCAAAGAGCTGAATGGGTCTCCATAGGACCTAAAAGTGACTTAGGCCTATTTAAAGTGGATTGTGCTTAAGTGTGACCTATGTAAGATGCCTTAAGGGTGAAGGCATGCATTTTGGCTGACCAAGTAGTTGATATTTCATGATATCTCTATATATAGTTAAATCAAAGATTATGATATCTAGAATTTATAGGGAAGACTTATGACATAAGTATAAGGTGTTTTTGAGAGCTATAGAGTAAAGGAGAGGTAGAGTGCCCAATTTATGAGTTAATGAGTAGAGTAGGTTGATGACTATGTGTATGATTTATAGGTCATATTTATAATGTACAAATAGTTCTATTGAAGTTTGAGGATATGTAAAGAGGTTCAAGTGTTCATATAAGTATAATTTGAGTGAAGGAGAGAGATTATGGCATGCTTATGTGAGAGGCCTATAAAATATTGAGAGAGAGAGTTTGTGTAGGGGATAAAAGATAGAGATATATCATCAGGTGTTAAAGGCATCAATTTTAAGGTGTAGGTGTTCAAAGGAAGGTCTAAATTACATGATCTTCCTTAGGTCTAGTTGCTTCTTATGAAACAAATGTTTCACTAAAGGCCTTTGGTTATGAGAATATGATCAAGTCTTACTGGTCTAAATGAATTGATAAATCTCTTGTTTGTAATTTCTTATAAGATAGTAGTCCATGTGTTATATACTTGAGATTGGGTTTTATTCCCCATGAGGGTTTCCAATGATAACTTTGTGTTATGTGTTTGATCTTTTGTATGCATTGAATGAATGATCTTTTCTATTAATATTACTTGATCAAGTTGATATATATTGGTTATTTAATAGTTTGAAAGGAATGTAATTGAAATTGAAATATCTGGGCTCATTGATTCACCCCTCCTCCCCTTTCATTGATTTTACCTCTAATAATTGGTATCATATTTGGTAGTTTGGTAAAGGCTTAACAACTTGAATGTGATCCAAGGTACAATATGGGTAGTCATCAAGGAGTTTTCTCTACTAATAAAGCACCAATGTTTAATGGATCTAGTTATGATTTTTGGAGTGCAATGATGAAGACATACATTATGTCCCTAAGGAGTAATGTATGGTAATCTATTGTGGATGGTTATGTTACTCCTACTATTCCTCTATCTAGTGATATAGACAAGAAGTTATTTTAGAATAGTTCCAAGGCAATGAATGCCATTAATTGTGGTCTTTCAAAGATTGAATACACCAAGCTAATACATTATATATATGCTAAAGAGATATGGGATAAAATGTAGATCATTTATCAAGGAGATTCAAAGGTTAATCTTGATAAGTTGTAAACTCATAGAAGGAAATTTTAAAGTCTCAAGATGAATGAATAAGATTATGTGGTATCCTTTCTGTAAAGAGTTAATGAGATTGTAAACATCATCAAAGGTCTTGGAGAGAACCTTGAAGAAAGTACTTTAGTTCAAAAGGTATTAATGTCCCTATCCCTTAATTTTGATCCTAAATTATATAATATAGAATAAATTCATGAATATTACTTATATTAAGTTGGATGAATTGCATGGCTTAGTTATTGCCTATGAGATGAGGAAGAATGATGATATAACACCAAAAAAAGAATCAAATTTTATGACTAAAATGAATCTAAATAAGAAATTCCAAGGTAAGAAACCCAAAGAGGATGAAATTTTTGATATATATGAGGATGAACTATTTGATTTGATTTCAATGAAATTGAGGACATGGTCAATTAAATATAAAGGTAAACTACCCCTCAAATGCTTCAATTATTGTGAGATAGGACATTTTGCTAATAAGTGCCCTCATTAATATAAGAAGGATGATGATGAAAAATATGGTCAAGGTCATGATGATGGAAAGAGATCATTCAAGTTAGATAAAAGAAAAAAGAGATTCAGAAGGTTTGACAACAAGAAAAATTACTTCAAGGACAACAAGAGTCTTTACAGTAAAGAAGATTATAGTTCATTAGATGAGAGTGAAGATAGTGACTTAGAGTATGATCATGAAGATGATGGTCCTATTGAAGATGAAGCCATGTTCATGGATAAAAAAGGTATTTTCTCACATCAAAATTAATCTACTTGGAGTGATTCAAATGATGACGAGGATGAGGTGGACTTTGAGACTATTTTGACAAATGCTCTTGAAGAACTGAATATTGAGAAGAAGATTAACAAGAAGATGAAGTCTCAACTCAAAGACTATGAGGATAAATTTAGTGTATTTGAGGTAATAATGAATAAAGATGCCAAGGTGCATGAATATATGGTCAAGCATATTATTTGTAAATTGGAAATCATGTATACAAACCTAAAAGCTAAAGAAGATAAATGTGCAAGTTATATAATTAAAAATGAGTGATTAAAATATGAGTTAGAGAAGATATCTAGTAAGATAATATCATTTGTGATATTTTAAAAGATATCAAGTTATATAGACAACATTATAAATGATTAAAATAATGTAAGTGATAAGATTGGACTTGGATACAAAGAAGAACCAAAGACTTCAACTCAAGACAGGATGAAGACTGATGTGAACAAGGACAATCAACCTTTGAATAAAAATCATTAGAAAATGAATAATAGTGTAAATAGATTGAATAAAAATGAAATTATATAGATAAACTCCATGAGGTATGAAAATTTCAATGTTTATTATTATACTTGTAATTAGTTTGGGCATGGATCTAGAGAATGTATAAGACCTATTAATAATGAGATTATATGAGACTATGATGGAGGTAATTAGTCAAAAGGTGTAAGTAAGGTTAAGTTATTAAATTTTCATGATGTGGGACACTTTTTAAAACATTTTCTCAACAAGGTAAGACAAGCTAAGTTTCCATCAAGGAGTATGATATGCTACATCTATGAATAAAGAGGTCACATTGCTAGATTCTGTAAGCAAAAGTCTACACATTAGAATAAGTTTAAGCATGCTCTAAGAGCACAAGGGAAAGGAAATTTGAATTATAGAAACCAAAGGTGGTAATTTTGAGTCATGGTGATATTTTAGGGCTAAGTAATCTATTTTTTATGGTGGAAAATGATTTAGAAGGTGAAGAGTGCTAAGAGCTCTCATTAACTGCTCATCTTGTGAAGGAGAAGACCAAGGAGCTAATTAAGGTTAGTCCTAAGATGTGTACATATACAATTGAACATCCTAATATTATTGATCAAGATTCATGAAAATAACATCAATTGACATTATCTAGTGATGATGTTCCAAGATGTAAGGTTGTTTCTTTAAAAGAAAAGGTATGTCAATATTCCATAGTTGCTCCATGTGTTGTCAATCTTATCTTATAAGAGAAGAAGAATAAGAAAAATAAGTATTATATATATAAGAGGATTCCAATGGTTAGTAAGGAGATGTGTTCCACTCCTAGATTCACTTTGTTTTAGATCATTGTGGTGAAAATAATGTCTCTATCTATGCTTCTTAAGAGGCTCCTTTCAATGGAGAAGCAAGTGTTGTGGTGTTCTTAAGATGATCATAGAATGATAATAAGTTTGTATGGTGGTTCCTCATAATTTATGGATATCTAAAGATGATCAAAAGGTGAAATAGCTTATAAATCTTAGGCGGAGTCCCTCTTATATGCTTCTTGGTGAGTTCAATCAGATTTTAGTTCTTTTGTGTGTTCCTTATTCATTAGTTTTAGTACATGGTTGAATAAGAGTGTTGGCATATAGAAAGAGGAAGTTTTTAAGGAAATAAGAGGTTTTATCAAGGTATATGGAAGTTTTTATCATATTTATAATATTTTCATTTAATTTTGATGATATTTTTAGGTCATTAGGATTAGTTGGTGCCCACTTTATCATTGTGTCAAAGGGGAAGAAAGTTATTATTATGAGAGTGCTTGAAGAGAAAGAAGGTAAGTTGAATGATTTTTGTTGACACTAATGAAAAAAGGGTATATTGTTGGATATTTTTAAATTATGTCATATTGATGTCATGGAGGTGTCCTAGTGAGTGGATGAAGTGCTTTGATAGCTTAAGTAACAATGACAAAGTGTGCAATGTGCTTGTCTTAGTGTGCATAATGATGGCTTGGTTGATCTTTAGTTTTGACATGGTTAGAGATGTTTAAGAATGAATATTATGATTTTAGGTTGTGAAAGAGTTCCCATAAGATTTTTTTATGCTTTAAATAGTTGTGTGAATAAGTGTATTTCATCTAGTTGATCATTGTTTTTATCTAAACATTTTAGGTCTAGCAGCAAAAAATATGAGTAGGCAGTTCGCTAACATCACCATTATCATGTGTGAATGAGTCAGGGGTATTTTTTCATATTTTTTTGATCAAATCAGTCCCTATTTACTATGTTATAAATCTTAGGTCATGCACCTAAACACAGTCAAAGATATGTAAGTGGAAAGTTAGGCTCCTATGCAGTTTGACATTATTTTCCCATACTAAATAACCAAGTAAGAATTATGATGATGGCATATCTCACATGTGTGGATGTTTAAATTTTTTTTGATAATATAGGTTTGTTTATTTTTTATCCTCATTTATTTGTGTTATATTTTAGGTAATACTATATAACACGTCAAAATACATACATGTTCAAAGTTTGCCTTCTAGATAAGTTTTTGACATAGTTGGCTCTTTGGTAGAAAAATTTGAGTAAGCGTTTCAAGATCATTATATATCAAATTTTTGAGTTTTATATGATAAATTTTTCATATGGTTGGTTTCTCCTATTTTAGGATATCATATGGTCTAAATTTGAGATCATATGAGTTAATGAGGTAAAAGTTATTGAGGTTCAAAGTTGGCTTCTCAAATAGATTGAGTGCAATGGTCCCTATACTTTGTCATTTTTGCAATAGTTAAATTTTAGGACCAAATAAAAATACAATGGTTCATGGGTGATCATATATATTGATCTAATGGTGCATGTTGATTCAAATAAGTCAAAATTTTTGAGGTTTAATGTTGATTAAAGGTAAAGGATAAGGATGTAATGGTGAGTGGGTGTTTGTATAGATTGATCAAATGGTGAGAACTATAAGATAAAGACTGAGATGATACATCAAGATATAAAGTGTGAATTTATTCAAGTTTTAAATAATTAAAAATATGGGGTCAACTATCCAAAGTTTAACTATGACCATTTGAATTCAAATATTTGAATTTGTCAAAGGAAAAACTAGTGCTCTATATTTTGGTCATATCTTTCGATCTACGCAAAATTTGCTCATGGTGCAAAAATCAAAGTCTTAGAATAATACATGTAAAATACATAAATATGGTTTTTAAGATATATAAATATGTAAAAATAAATATATTGATCTACAACATTTACTATGTGTTCGTGCATGTTTTTTAAGTAACCTGAGTAGGGTAATTAAGCTCATTTTGTTGTTTTGATATGTATTGATGAATTAATTATTAGATGGTGTTTTAGAATCCATAAGTATGATATGTATTAATTATTAAGGTTTTATCAATTATATAAAATATTAACAAAGGTTTTGAAGTTGACTATGTTTTCATTTATAATGACTATGTGTACAAAGAAGTGTTTAAGATATTTGTGCTTAATCTAAAGGGTAATGTGATGGTTGTTGTCACTTAAGGGGGATATATAGATCATTTGGAATGGGTCCATGCATTTGGTAAGTGTTCTTATCTTTCAAATTTTTTGAATTTCCAAAGAGCTAAATGGGTCTCCATAGGACCTAAAAGTGACTTAGGCCTATTTGAAATGGATTGTGCTTAAGTGTGACCTATGTAAGATGCCTTAAGGGTGAATACATGTATTGTGGCCAACCAAGTAGTTGATATTTAATAATAGATTTATATTTATTTAAATAAAATATGATGATATCTAGACTTTATGGGGAACACTTATGAGATAAGTACAAGTTATTTTTGAGAGTTGTGGAGTGAAGGAGAGGTAGAGTGCCCAATTGATGAGTTAATGAGTAGAGTAGGTTGAGGACTATGTGTATGACCTAGAGGTCATATTTATGATGTCTAAATAGTGATATTATATTTTTAGGATATGTAAAGAGGTTCAAGTGTGCATATGAGGATAGTTTAAGTGAAGGAGAGAGACTATAACATGCCTATGTGAGAGGTCTATATGAGATAAAGAGAGAGTTTATGTAATGGTTAGAAAATAAAGATCCATCATCAGGTGTTGAAGACATCAATTCTAAGGTAGAAGTGTTCAAAGGAGGATCTAAAATACTTGATCTTCCTTAGGGGTAGTTTCTACTTATGAAATATATGTTTCACTAAAGGCCTTTGGTCAAGAGAATATGATCAAGGCTTGTTGGTCTAAAAGACTTGATCAGTATCTTGTTTGTAATTTATTATAGGATAGTAGTCCATGTGTTGTATACTTGAGAGTGGGTTTTATTCCTTATGATAATTTCCCATAGGAAATTGGTGTTATGTGTTTGATCTAGTGTATGCATTGAATGAATGATCTCTCTTGTTAATGTTTCTTGATCAAGTTGATATATGTTGATTGTTTAATAGTTTAAAAGGTTTGAAATTGAAATTGAAATATCTGGGTTCATTTATTCACCCCCCCCTCAGTGATTATACCTCTAACACATGGAAATTTCTAAATCTAGTGGGATTCTTATAAACTAAAATATCCATAATCCTTCCACTAGTGTTTCATTTACTACCCAAGGTAATGATGCTTCTAGTGCTTCTTCCTCTCAACCATTCACTAGTCCATATTTTGATACAAAAGAAAAAAAATTCCAATAGTGCCTCAAAATCTCATAGTTCCTCTCAAGCCCCTATCAACACCAATAGTGGTACCTATGCCACTAATACCAACACTTATACCACCTCTAATACTTATAATAATGTTAATAAAACACACTAATTATTGTTACAAGCACTCAATCAAATGAATACCTTTCAATCTCATAACATAAATCAAATGATGAGAATGTAAAACCACCTTCTTCATCTTTAATATCATCCTCAACCAATGTATTGGGGCATATATAAATTAAATGTTTTCCCTCATCCTCTTTGATACTCTCAATAAAGTCTCATTGATCAACCTCCTTTGATCAATAAAACCATTAAGCATCTTTACGAGCCTCTTACTACTCAAATTGCTAACATTGATATCGAAGGTATCAAACCTACAATTTATTATAATGGATCAATCAATCCTACCTTTCATATTAAAAAATTTGGAAATATATATAAGGATTGGGTTAAATTGAACACTTTTATCACTACCAAACTATTGGCCAAAACCCTCATAAGTGATGCCTTAGATTGGTATAAACAACTTAGAAATCATTTTATTGATAGTTTGGAAGATTTAGTGAATACTTTAGTTCAATAATTCCAAACTAATGATCTTCCTAAAAACACTTTGTCCTACTTCATAAATTGTAAACAAATTGAAAATGAAACTTCTTAGGCCTTTGTTAAAAGGTGGAAAATTTTGTCAAATAATTATGAACATAACATGGCTGATGAAAATATTTTCCATCTCTTTACTAATGCCCTATTTTCTAAATTATAATATCGGGTCTATAATCTCTCTCCACATACTTTGGAGGAGGCTATTGACCAAACTAAACATTAATATTTCCTTATGTGTCGATTTGATCCACCCCAACCTTTTGTAGGTCCTTGTCTCTTACTTAGGAACAAAAATCACAATGTTACCAATGATGGTGTTATGGATCATTATGACACCATTAATAATTTTTAAGCTATCATTCCCAAAAAATCGTTAAAACTAGCTCACCCTTCTCAATAATATACTAATTCTCATTTATCATCACCTAACAACATTAAGATTCGCATACCTCTATCTTCAGCTGAATTGCTTAAGCATCTACCTAGTCCTCTTCCAAGAGAACTTGACCCTATGTGTTGTTGAATATGGATTCCATTTCAACCCTAAGGTAAAAATAAAGTTACCAAGACATTTCTAACATGAAATATTTACCTTTTACAATGGTGGCATTGATTTTAACCACTTCCCCTATTTGTGGCACTTTTTTGGGAAGTGGGTATGATTTAAAGGTGTTGAGAAAATTGGGGGGATTATGTGGTTGAAACCTCCCTTATTTTTTTCCTTATTTTGTGTGGATAAGGTTATCTCTATGGTTATGGTTCATTTTTCAAAGGATTTTTAAAATTATAAATAGGTATGATGGATAACACATTATTCATTACATTTTACATTTCATTTTGAGCTCTATAATTCTCTCTTTAGTCAATGTGATTGGGTTTGAGGTGTAGCTTAGCATCTTGAGAATTCTAGTGTGAATTTGGGTTGGAGAAATTTATATCTATAAGAGGTTCTTATTGAGATTTATATTTTACTCTTGTTTATAATATTATTTAGACCTTCTTGGTGGATGTAGCCCACATTGGGTGATCCATGTTATATCGGTGTTATGTGTGTACTTTTTGAGATCTAAATTTTCTTTCATATGTCTTTGCTACTCTAATTTTAAGGAATAAATTATATGTTATATTTTATTGCATTTAATCACTTATTCCTAACAATTGGTATCAGAGCTAGTTTTAGTGGTTTTTCTAAAGTGGTGAATCATAGGGAAAGATATTAATTTGAGTGGGAGCTATGCAAGATACTGGTAGCTCTAGAGTTGAAAATTTCAATGGGAAAATTTTCAAATTGTGGAAGATGTAGATGGAGGATTAATTATTTAATAAAGGATCTTCATCTCCATTTTATGGGTAAAATAGGCCAACCTTCAGGTATGAATCAACCAGATTGGAATTTTCTCAATAAGAAAGCATTGGGAGCCATATGGTTGTGCCTTGCATCTTTGATTGCCTTCAATATTTTAGAAGAGATGACCACATTTGGTATGATGAATAAATTAGGGGATTTATATGAAAAAACCATCTGCCTCTAATAAAATATTTTTTATGAAAAGGTTATTTAATATGAAAATGTCTAAAAATGGTTTTGTGGCTAATCATTTGAATGATTTTAATATGGTTGTGATTATGCTAACTTCTATTGGTATTGAATTTGAAGATGAAGTTAAGGCTTTACTAATTTTTTACTCATTACCTATAGTTGAGATATCTTGGTTATGGTTGTGAGTAATGTCATCCCTATTAAGGGAAGTTTAAAGTTTGATGATGTTATAGGTGTGATTCTTAGTGAATAAAGTAAAGGAAGATCATTGAGGAATCATATTCAAGGAATGATTTGATAGTAGAGACTAGAGGGAGACAAAAGGATAAAAGCAAAGGAAACTATGAAAAGTCAAAGTGTTGGGGAAGATCTAAATCTAGAGACAAGATGGTGTGTTGGCATTGTGGGAAAAGTGGAAACACAAAGAAGGAATGTTAGGAGCTTCAGGACAAGAAGACCAAATATGAGGAGACCAAGGAGGTAAACATGACAATAAATACTATTAGCCAGGATTCTTTAATTCTTTCCTTGCATAATGTTTTTGAGTCTTGGGTATTATATCTATGGGCTTCTTTTCATGCCACCCCACATAAGCATCATTTTATTGATTATGTTCAAGGATATTTTGGACATGTTTATCTTGGTGATGATGAACCATGCAGTATAGTAGGGAAAGGTTGTGTTCAAGTGAATATATAGAATGGGAACAAATGGATACTAAAGGATGTTAGGCATGTTCCACAATTGAGGAAAAATTTAATATTAGAAAGGCAATTAGATAGTGGAGGTTATTCGGTGTTATTTATAGTAGACTCTTGAAAAGTTACCAAGGGTGCTCTTTTAGTTGTAAGAGGTAAGAAATTTGGAACTTTATATTTGAATATTAGTGTTGATCACTATAATTTAGTTAATATAGATGGAGATGCAACATTGTGGCACTACAAGCTTGGTCATATGGGCTAAAATGGCATAGATATCTTGAAATACAAGTTTCCCAGATTGAAACATGTTGATTTGGACTTCTAATATGATTGTGTATATGGTAACTAGAAGCGAGTTAAGATCCTAAGCATTAAACCTATGAATAAAGATAATAATTTAGAGTTGGTTCACTCGGATGTATGGGGGATAGCTCAAGTATCTTCTATTAGTGGTTTAAATTATTATGTTACATTTATTGATGATGTAACTAGGAAAGTTTGGGTTTATTTCATTAAGATTAAATATGATGTATTTGAAACATTCAAAATATGGAAATCTTTAGTTGAGAATTAAATAGGTCTTATGTTGAAATGTCTCAAGTTCGACAATGGAGGTGAGTATTGTAGCAAATAATTTGATGATTATTGTTTATAAGATAGAATTCATAGGCAAAGGATGGTTCCATGGACACCATAAGAGAATAGAGTGTCAAAGAGGATGAGCAAGACAAACATAGAGCATGCTAGGATCATGAGGTTGCATGAATTACTACCCCTAATGTTTTGGGTAGAAGTAGTTAGCATAATCATATATCTGATTAACATAAGACCGTCAGTGCCTTTAGATAGAGGCATACCTAAGGAAGCTTGGTCTAGTAAGAAAGTTAATTATTATTTTATTAGGGTCTTTGGATGTGAGTCATTAGTTCATGTTCCCAAGAAAGATAGGACCAATTTATAATTTAAGTCTGAGAGATGCACCTTTATTCGTTACGGTGAGGATGACATTAGTTTTCGGGTTTGGAGTCTTAGAGATAAGACAATATTCTGGTCTACAGATGTTGTCTTTAAATAAACAAGAGAAAAAAGGATCATTTGGAGAAACAAGAGAAAAAAGAGTACATAGTGTTGGATGAGATTAGGAATGGTAAGGTGTCCAAGGAAATATTTTAAGAACTTCCTACATAGGAACCCCAAAATCCTATAATAAGAAGGTCTTCTAGGGTAAGAAGAGTACATGAACATCTTCCCCCATCTTTTAGTTATCTATTACGTACTGATAGTGTAGAACCAAAATGTTTTGAGGAAGTAATGCAAGTGAATGCTAAAAAAAAGTGGGAGCAAGACATAGAAGAGGAACATAGTTCTTTCATAGAGAATTAGATGTGGGATTTGGCGAAGCTACCCAATGAAAAGAGAACATTGTACAACAAGAAGGTATATAAATTCAAAGAAGAGGATGGAGGAAGGAAAAGGTACAAGGCCTGGTTGGTGGTTAAGGGGTTTACATAGAAGAAAGGTGTTGATTTTGATGAGATTTTTTCTCGTGTTGTTAAAATGACTTATATTAGAATTGTGCTTGGTATATTTGTAGTAGAAGGATTTTCACTTAGAATAGTTAGATGTGAATATTGTGTTCCTTCATGGTGATTTGGAGGAGAAATTATATATGGAGAATCCATAGGGTTATGAGGTTGAAAGAAAGGAGAAATTGGTGTGCATACTATAGAGAAGCTTGTATGGCCTGAAGTAAGTTCCATGGCAATGGTATAAGAAGTTTTATAGTTTTATGTTGAAACATGGTTAATCTAGGTGTCATTCTGACCATTGCATGTATGTCAAGAAATTTGAGGATGGTAATTATATTATCCTATGCTTGTATATAGATGACATGTTGGTTATAGGAAAAAACATGCAATAAATTAAAGTACTCAAGAAGTGGCTTAGTGATTCCTTTTTTATGAAGGATTTGTGTATAATGAATCAAATCCTTGGTATGATGATAACTCAGGATAGGAAGAAGAGGAATTTGATTTTATCCCATGAATATTACATGAAGAAAGTTTTGGATAGGTTTAGTATGTAGGATGTTAAGTGATTTGGGATTCCTTTGGGAGGCCATTTCAGATTATCAAAGGAGCAATGTCCCAAGATAAAATAAGAAAAGATAAATATTTCCAAGGTACCTTACTCATCAACATTTGGTATCCTAATGTATGTTTGGTTTGTAATAGGCTAGATATTTCCCATGTAGTGGGAGTAGTAAGTACGTACATGAGTGATCTAGGTTATAAGCACTAGCAAATAGTGAAGTGGATTCTTTGATATTTGAGAGGAATCATGAGTACAAAATTATGTTTTGGTGGATCAGACACCATTTTTTGGGGTTATGTGGACTTCAATATGGCTTGGGATGTTGATAGTTGGAAGAGTAAAATAGGCTATGTATTTATTATTGTGGATATAACATTTAATTAGATTTCTTAGATATAAAAGGTTGTGGCTTTATCAATGACAAAGGCTGAGTATGTTTCTACTATAGAGGCTAAGAAGGAGATGATTTGGTTAAAATATTACTTAATGAGTTGGGGCATAATAAATAAGTTGGGGGGATTACATAGTGATAGTTAGAGTGTTATACATTTAGGTAAGAAATTTGCTTTCCACTCGAGGACAAAGCACATACATTTGTGGTATCATTTCATCATGAAAACTTTGGAGGAAAACATGGTGAAGATAGAGATGATACAGACAAGCTAGAATCCTATAGATATGATGGCTAAGGTAGTCACATTGTATAAGTTGTTGGCTTCATCAATATCATGGAGTGTTAAATTTTGTTCAAGTGGAAATGAACTCCAAGTGGGAGATTGTTGAATATGGAGTCCATTTCAACCCTAAATTAAAAATAAAATTACTGAGACATTTTTAACATAAAATATTTACCTTTTATAATGGTTGGATTAATTTTAACCACTTCCCCTATTTGTGGCATGTTTTTGGGAATTGGGTATGATTTAAAGGTGTTGAGAGAATCAAATGATTATGTGGTTGCAACCTCCCTTATTTTTTACCTTATTTTGTGGTGAAATGGTTATCTCTATGGTTTTGGAAAAAATTTAAAGGGATTTTTAAAAGTATAAATAGGGTTGAGGGGTAACACATTATTCATTGCATTTTGCATCTCATTTTGAGCTCTGTAATTCTCTCTTTGATCTGTGTGATCTAGTTTGAGGTGTAGCTTAGCATCTTAGGAATTTTGATGTGAATTTAAGTTAGAAAAAGTTATCTCTATAAGAGCTTCTTGTTGAGAGTTGTCTTGTACTCTTTTCTATAATATTATTGAGAGATTATTTGTGGATTTATCCCATATTGGGTGAACCACATTATATCAGTGTTATGTGTGTATTTGCTTAGATATAAATTTTCTTTCATATGTCTTTGCTACCATGATTTTGGGGAATGAATTCCATGTTATATTTTATTTCATAATTAATAAATTATTCCTAACACTCATATTATGAAATAATGGTATGATCCTAACATGTTTTGTTGGTTTCATGCTAGTTGGGGTCATTCTCATGAGACCTATAGACAGCTTCATAATTTAGCTAGGGATTTTATTCTTGGTCCTAATTTTGATCATGATTATATCATCTAAAAGCATCAACAATCTTATGAAATTTATTTTAAATATTATAAAACACATGATAAATATCAAGCCTTAAATCAAGATAATGCTCATTTAGCTATCTCTAAATACCCTCTTCCTAATCATCAACCTATTCAAGACAACTAAGATAAGCCCACTCATTCCAAAAATAATATAGAAAGTCTTGTTGAGCCCACTTCTGAAGAGAATGTGGTTAACATGACTAATATGTGAAGGGTAGTGGATTTCATTGATTCGAAACCTATGTACACTCCTCTTTCATCTCAAATGTATCATGTTACCTAATATTCTTCCTCAACTCAGTTAAATGATTTGGATCAAGATGAACTTATAACTTTTGATGATACTATTTATGATTTTCCCTTGGATAACACCTCCTATTCTATTTAAAACACCATTTGTTCATCTTATAAAATTAATGACAATCAAGCCTTAAACTAAAATTTCTTCTACCATTTCTAAAAATCAACCTAAACCAACTAATTTATCTTCACAACATCATTTACAACCTTATTCTTAGACTTATAATTATTATCAACAAAAATTCCAATTTACTTTAGTTCCTCCTTCCAAGGACCTTCTTAACCAATATGATCCTATTTCTAACAACCTTCTTATGGGTTATGATCAATGCAATCCCATTGCAGAGCTCACCAATCTCCCATCCAAAAATCTATTCCTTGAGCTTATGAGGACTTCTCCACATCATAGAAACTATTTTATGCAATTATTATTCAAGAAGAATAACCCTCATCCTCCCCTAGAAGGATGGGAAGCAACCTTATCTAGATTTGAGGATAGCATATTTAAATAATGTGAAAAGATGTCTATCAACATTGATAAAACTATGAACACTTCTCTTTCCTTAAGATTTCTTATATCCTTTATGATCCCTGATGATAATTTTCTTCATGCAGATGATCCCTCCTTATTCATTAGTGTTTAAATAGGAAATATCAAAGTTAATTATTTATTGATTAATGAAGGTTATGGAAATTATGTTGCCTCTCTTATCTTTATTAAAACCCTTAGATATTTAATATGTAATCTCAAGTCCACATGCAACACTTATAAAGGATGTCATAGAAGGAAAATGCCTCCTCTAAGTTGTGTGTGGCTTCCAATTACCATCCCAACTATCATATTTTACATGAATGTGATGATATTTAACTTTCCCCTTTCTTATAACATCTTGCTTGTTAGGCTATGGACTTATTGTATGAGAGTTGTTGCTTCTTACAACTACCAATGCATTAAATTCCCTCATAATAAAACCGTCTATAGGATTTAGGGTGATACTAATACTTAGAATTTTGAAAAATTACAAGACTATGGTGTCTTCAAAATTCCTACTAATGAACCTTTGCCTAGCATTCTATTCCATGAGTCTCAACATCTTAACTTTCCCATTAATTCAAGTAGAGGTTATAATGGTCATCCTAAACTCATTGGGAAAATTTCTCCTAACCTATTAGATTATGATGATGATGATACTAATGAGATTAACCTAAAAATTAAAACTTCCAATATCTCACCTCACCTCATCTCATAGCTTCCTTCTTCCTTGCAACCTCATTCTTACAAACCTCCTTATGATAACATTCCCATAATATTGACTAAGACTCAACATTCTATTTACCACACTTCCTCAAATGACAAGGTCATCCCTTATTGCATCATTGACCTTCATACTCTATATTATGGTGATGGTTATTCCTTACATGATCCATTTTTAAGTAGTCTTGTCTAGGCCCATGATGTCAAAATTATCCATTATTGATCTTCTTTACTTGACTCTTTTCATGTATCTTCCCAAATTCCTTTGTTTATAGTTTCTAATTTTAGTATTTTTCCTCTTTATGGTAGGGCAGAGATGGCGATAACACCTCTAATTTTTTAGGATCCTTTTAGAATCATACTCATAGATCATGCTATGATTGGGCCTTATCACTTTGATAGGTACCTTGACCACCATAGCTGGTTTACCCCTAATATTAGTGTGACTTTCCTTAGACATTATGTTGGTCCCTCCCCTCCCTAAATGGAACCCTCATTAGAACCCATTACTATTTCTAGTATATTTGAGCCTATTCTTACTTCCATTATTTTTTATTATACCCTTACCTCTCATCCAATTGATCCTTCCATTGAGCCTAGTCATGTTCCTCCTCCATTACAACCTTCCCTTGGTGATGGTTTACTTCCATTGCCTAATATGGCTCCATTTACCACCAAATGTGTCGACAAGTCTTTTCCAGCTTCTTCCACTCTTGTTACAACTCCTTTTATGCATTCTTCTCTTAATATCACTCATAAGTGTATCTAATGATTCCATAAAATAAATAATCATTATTTTACTCATTTTTGTAAGCTACGATAATATATTGATACATTACATCCTTCTCCATTTTTAGACAAAGCCATACCTCCTCCAAAGGTTCTACTTGAATATATACCTAAGTATGGTGAGGTATATTTTCTATGGTACCAATGTGGCACTCATTACACAAACCATTTATTCATCCTCCAACAACATCTTAAGGATCATATTATAGTTATTCTCAAATCTTCTTCCATTCCTCCTGCTTGTCATTATTGTAAGGATCCTTCTTCTCCTATGGTTTCATCATCTCTTATGGTCCTTTCATCATCTTCTATACCTCCACCTATGCTTGTTTCACCTATAGATATTCCCTTAGTTGTGTATTCTTCCCCACCATTGATTCTTATATCTCCCATAGATCCCATTCCCATGCATTCTCCCAACCTTCTCTTGCCTGATTTCCCTCCTCAACATGATCCATTGAGTATTCCTACTTTTTTATATAAAGGATATTAAAAGAGAAGTATTTTCCCTATTTTCATTTAAGATTGATGAGACATTAGCATTAGTTTGTATCCATCTTTATAAAGATCTATAATATGTTGTAGATAATTTATGTGGATATATTTATCAGTATTTATGAGCACATGCATGGTGATTTTACATTTACACTTGGATTAGACATGTGATTCAATCTTATATTTTATCTATCTATTATATCATTTGAAACTATGTAAAATTCATAGTTTTATTCTAGTTATTTTACCTTTTGTACTATATCTTGCTTATATTGTCATTTATATTTGCATATGATTGTCTTTCTTAATCATTGTTTTCTCTTTCTTTCTTGAGTTTTTCTAAAAACTCTCTTCTTGTGTATTCATGATTGTTTTCTCTCTTATCTCTATTTTTCATGGATAATTATCACTTTCACATGGTTATAATAACCTTTTTCCATTTTTTCATGTTTTCTATTACCATGTGATCAATTAACAAATAATTTATCTCATTATACTTTCCTTATACTGGTCCACTTTGGATTTCCTTAATTCCATTTTTTTCCTTTCCACATACTAAGCATGTAAATGGTTGAGACTTGATATCACATGCTAGGTCATTATTAATTCTAAGTGTTCTTGTCCATCTTTTTCTTTTTTTACTTAACTTCCTTTAGCCTTAGCCTAAATCTCATTTCATATGTATCACTACATCTCTCATTATTGGTCATTCCAAATCAGTATGGAAGAGGAATCTTCAAAATCCATAAAAATTTAAAATACAAATCATTTTAAAAAAAGGCAATGATATAAAAGACAAAAATATTCTTAAAAGTCAAATCACACTAAAAGATGTGATTCAAAGCACATCTCTTTCTAGCCAAAGCTCAAACTCCACATTTGGCCTCATGATAGAGTCAAGGTCCTTTGGGGTTTGGTAGGTTAGTAGATTAGATGGGGAGAATACAAAAAATCTGTTAGTTCTACCTACTTTCTCATGTAAGTTCCCAATATTCACAATAGATCAGTGGATCTGTAAGGGGTCCTAAAGAATAGGGAATATGCCATGGGAAAGTAATTCCATTTTACTTTTCTTTTACCAATCAACCTTCATGAGTTGATCTTAGTAGCACATTTATTTTCCTATAAAGATTTGTGTCTATAACAAACATGTTTCCTTTGTACATTGATGGTCACTAGTCACTTAGTGTCTTCTCATGTCTTTAGTATGAATCTTGCCTCCTAAGGTCTTCTCATAAGATGCCTCAGTATTGATTTTTACATTCCATTTTTCATTCCTTATATTCCTCATATTTACTCTTAAAAAATATTGATTTCTCTATTGATCACTCCCCTTGGGATTTCATTTATGATTTGCTTTGTAAGACCATGGATAGGACCTAGCATTCCTCACAAATTACCATCATAACACCCTCCTATTACCCACATCCTTTGTTACCCAATTTTCTTAATTATTCCACCCCAGTGGTGTCTTATTTGTGGAGTTTCAATGTAAGACCATGGATAGGACCTATCCCTCCTCACAAATTTTTCCAATAATACAAATCACAAACAAAAATTACATGTGTCATATATGAGATAAGATGTGATCGATTATGAAGTTACACATCATTGAGATGATTCTCAACTAGATTTAGTATGTTTTATGCTTACTTCATTTTTATTTTTCTTTTATCTTATTATTTTTTGAGTTTATGTAAGAATCAAACCATTTATTGATTTTTTCGCACTTCCTAGCTTGAATTAGTATGACAAATATAGACCAAACCTTTTTCCAATTTTATTTTCCTCTTATACTTCCCAACGTGATATAGTATGATTTATTGACTCAATTGATTTATTTTTATACCATTTTTTCTCTTTTACATACCTTCCATTTTATTACATTATTTTCATATTTCCCAACATGATTTAGTGTGATTTTAATTATTTTAATTTGGTGAACAAGTATTTTTCTTGGTTTAAAAACAAATTCCTTTTTACTATTTTGTTTTACCATTATTTTGGTTCTTTATACTTAATCATTTCCTGTTATTACAATTTCCCAACTTTAAATAGTGTGTAGTACATTTTTTTTATTAATTATATTTTACCAAGTACTTTTTACTTGTTTCTTTTTAACCATTTATGTGTTCTACATAATGCTAGAAAACAAACCACATCTCATATATTTCTTATACCATATACAACAAATAGCTAAATACATATGCTAGAAAGAAATATATCTAAACCATCCACAACCAGAACCATGATAACAACAAACATACACAATCAACAAAAATATGCCAAAATAATCCATCATATATATATCATGAGTTTTGATATAATAAATACAACCACATATAATGATCCAACACTATGGTTGATCACCATCCCATCTATCTTATGCTCTAGCCACACTTCCTATCGATGCCTTATTCTAACCATTCCACATAGAATTCTATAATCAAGATGTCTAAGATCTCAATCCATCCACCTATCCCTCTAGATGTACCACCCATGTTTGTACCTATACAAACTAAGCTAAGGTTTCTATTTGTGTCACTCTCTCCTACTCCTACACCTATGTCATATGGGTTAGGCTCATTATATGTGCTTATTTTATCTACATCACTATATCTAGATATGAATCTCTCTCCTATGTTAGGGCTTGCCATTCTCGTATCTCTCCTACACCCATATCTTATATTGGCTACATATTCTCTCTCTATGAGTGTACCTATCTCACTACCTCTTTAGATAATCTGAACCAACTCACCTAAGCTAGGGTGGATGGCATACTAAGGTCCTCCAGTGAATTAGGGTCATATGACATCAAAAACTAATCCAAGACATCATGGAGTGCTTCCCTCACAAGGGAGCCCCATCTCTCCTCTTCATCCTTTGCTACACTTGCAAAATCATACCACATAGATATTAGATCACTGTTATATCTCAAAATATCTATCTATCTCTACTCTATTTTTTTAAAATTAAGTCATAATTTACCCTTCTTTCTTACCTATCTATGTATCAACTACTATGGTCTTGCCATCCATGCATCCTCCAGGCATAGTCTCTCCATATGTATGGCCACTAAGCACATCATTTATAGATTACCTCCTACATAAAAATCCTATCATCATACCTCAAGTCCACCTTAGAATACATTTGAGTGGCCTCTCGATCATCTAACTCTCCCCTAGTTTACCTATTGGGTCATCAAAGATGGAAATAGTCTCAGCTATCTCTTGCTACTATTACCTCCATCAACATCATGTCCTCAGTGACCATTAATCCTCTCACTATGAAGAAAGTGGTGGTACCTCTAGTATTAACACCTCTTCACCCATCTGGTCATCTCTAATTTCTATCATGCTCAAGTAGTCCATGGTCACTTATGACATGGTTTGAGCATTGGCATCACCACTAGTGGCCCTCATCCTCTCCTCCCCTATAACTCTCTCATATGCTGAGACTAAGGATCAGGCATCAATATAGATGGTACTAAATTAGGCAAGCTCATTTATATTGATTCCTATTCCATTAGATGTGACTTCCTCTACTAGGTGTATTGCCTTATCACATCTGTTCTCATTATAGCTAGTGTAAATATGTCCCAATTAGGCCATGTAGTCACCATGTGCTTATATGGATACCATACTATGTTTAATCATCTCATCATCTGAAGCATTAACATGTGTTACATGACCCATTCTACCTAGTTCTCTCTCCATCTCTATACTTAGGGTTACCTATCATCGATTACATGGGGTAACCCAGCTAGTTGGTACATGAGAAACCACTCATATATCCACATCATTAGTAATATGATCGCTATTATCAACTTCTACCATTTTATAATTAATTCATACATATCATGTATGAGTTGGAATTATATGATAGACTTGAGATCATATAATACTCTCTCCTCTAAAATCATCTTGCTCAAGGCTACCATGAATAGTGGTACCTTGCCATTTGACTTGTGATAGCACTCACTGTGTCATAAGCCCTATCACAAATTTTTATATATATAGAAATTATGATGTATATACATCAAACATGTTATCTTTATACCCTAATATAATTATCTCTGAGCTTGTAGCCCATATGGCTAAGGCTCTCTTCCCCTCCATATTATTTAGTATCACTATAGTCATAGGTAATCCAAGTATTAATAGCCCTAGGCTAGCATAGAAATCTTATAGAGTGATATGTACCTCTATCATATCCACCTCTACCTCCCACCTTAAGGTGTTATTTAGTCATTCCTAACATCCCAAGAACATGACTAATAAATTAGTGCTAAGGGGAATCCTACACATCTCGGCTATCCCACACAGACCTACAGATTCTTGTCTTTCCATATCTCCTATCATTAGATGATTTAATGGATTCAATATCCATAATTCATCTACCAATTTCTATAATATAGGTCATCCCTATGATCATGAAAAAATAAAAGATGTATTAGATCCTCCATGTCATTTATAGTCAAAATACATTATTTTCACAAATTTTAATAAAAAACAAGCCTATATTATTTTAATTTATTCATTTGAACCTATTTTTATCCTACTCAATAATTTTTTCCTTTACTTGGTCATTTTGGGCCATTTTAACCTTCTCTTGGTTATTTGCATGCTTTTTCATACTATTCTAGTTCTTTGGTCAAACTAGTTTCACCAAAATTTCCCTATTTTTGACCTGGTTAAATTAAAAATCTAAGTCAACCCTCTTATTTTCCATTCCTTAGTACTGTGTTATCATTATAGAATTTTTAGATCAGTTGGAAAAGTTGTGTTAGGTCAGTAGTTTTCAAAACATATAGGGTTGACACACACCTATTGGGTTGATAGTGTGGATTTTACACATTTTTAGCCTACTAGGTTGACTAGTTACCCAATTGTTTTTTAGAGTCGACCCCTTGTATTCTCCTAAAAAAGTAACTTTTGGTAGTTTTCACTATAAATATTTCAAACCCATTTCCTATCTTAATTTTTCCTACCTATAGAACTAATTTGGTTTAATTCTAACATCTAGAAATGTTTAAAATTGAAAATTACTAAAAATACACTAAAATCAATAAAATACTTAAAACCTGGTTTAAGATTCATAGTGGCTTACATGTCTTGCATATATTGCTGCTCCTGGATCCCCTCATCTATCCTATCATCTCCTCACCATCTAGCTCATTTGGTCTCTCAAATATTTTTTTTTCTATCCTTTACAAGTCAAAATCACAAATGACTTCTCTTTCTCCCTATTTAAAAACACTTTTCAGCAATTCAAAATTTTCAATTCTTTTTAGGCAGATTCCTTATTTTGCTTATATATTTATTTTTATTAATCCATTTTATAAATCACAATTTTTTTTGGAATCATGATGATGTAGAGAATCTTTTCCACTATTATATGCCTATATTCTAAGTTTTTTTATTTTTGGCTATTTTTTGCACTAACTTCTATAAGTTCACCTAATGTTTTTCACATTAGATACCTTCAATTTATCTTGGAGTCTAATTATTTATATAAATCACTAAGGTAAGTAAATTTATTTGTTTTAAAATTCTATCCTTTCATTTATCTTATTTTCTACATACTTTACTTTACTTAGCATCAGCATTATGTGTTATCATGTTCTATTTCTTGAAGCATCATCCCATGTTGAACTCACATGACACATCATGATCTTTAATTAGGAAATATATATACACACAATATTTTAATACTTATATCACTTCCCAATACGTCTTCTCTTTCAAGAACCCATCGATTCTCAATCTCTTTAAGTGCATGCCTTAAGGGGTACACCAAGAAAGGGGTGGGTAGATCATTGGTGCTTCATAGGATTATTGTCCCTTTTAAAAATTTTCATCTACACATTTATATCCTAAAACTATTTACCTTTAGATTATTCTTCTTAGTTTTATCCATTCTAATCATTTGTCACATCTTTATCCTCCTATCCCTTTCCTTATCCCCCTTTTGACAGTTGGCTATACTATGTTGACTGGGTCAACCCTTTACAATTTTCAACCTCTAATTACTATATAGGGTCGACTCAGTCAAAATGTTACTATTTTGGGGTAATTTTCACATTGGATCTTGTTATCCCTTTAGTAAACATAGCTCAAGACCTAGTTAATTATCTCTTGAAAACATATAGGGTCGACTAGGTTGACCTGGTATAGCCAACATATTTAGAAGGATTTAGGGTAAGATCTTCCTATATATACAAGTTAATTTCCAACCATCTAAAAATAGAGAAGAAAATAATAAGTGTGAATGAACATCTACTTATTGACCATTCTACTTGAGGAATAAATCTTAGGGTTCCATACTTTCTTTGGAGATACATATATTTCTTGTGGATATATATTTTGGATGCATATATGGGTTGTATAGTCTAGAGCTGATTTGTATTTGTTATCCTTACATACCACAACAATCTCTTTCCAAGCACCTTGGCTAAGGGAGATATTTAGGCTTGATAGTTTCATCTTCAAGGTAAATATTCCCATCTTTATTTCTCCTTTATAAGAGTAGATAGATAATGTAGTTGTGCTTCTCTTCCATGTATTAGGATTTTATAGACATTAACATGAGTATATGTCTTATATGAATGTTTAGTTCAGTTTATTTTGTTTTTAACCCCCACTTTATGCCACAAGCTTTGGTGAGCACTAGATTATATTTACTTTCTTGTTATTAGAGTAAGTGAAATATCAAAACCTAGGACCCCAATAGGGTTATTACATGAATGTGTTAGTCTGTAGGCTATAGACCCATCCTTAGAATAGTATATTATGATAAGTGATCCCCTAATTAGGTCTATAAGTGTAGGTATGCTCTATCTTCTCTATGCTAGGATTGATTTATAGACATGATGCATTTATGATTACATATAAAGACAATATACCTCTACTTACTTAGGAATATACTCATGTAATACTTTTGAGGGAGGTATAGCCTTATCTAAAGGCTAAAGAGTGATTGGATGAAAAGTGTCGATATATTTTCATAGTTTATGACAATGCATGGATGAATGGTTATTTATGACATAAAAGCAACATATATGCTTATGAGTAGTATTGGTAGGTGTACTCATAGGAGGAGGGGAAATAAAAGTTGAGGGAGCTTGGTAGAGGGAATATTCTCTAGTCCAGTGATTGATAACTTTATGAATGTCATAATAAGGTTGTTCAACAATATAAAGTAGCCAGGTGTGATAAAAGAGAAAAGCCATCACCAAGGAAAGGTGGGGCTGGTAGAGAGATTAGACAAGGCTTGATTGAAGGAGAAATAGGATTAGAAGTAAGAAGAGACTTAGCTAGAGTAGAAGTGAGAATAGGATCTAAAATAGGCTCTACTAAGGGAGGGGTGAGGTATACATAAGGCTGAAATATAGTCGTAAGCATCTTAGGGATAAGCATGTTAATGAGATCATGGTATATAAAAAAGTGATAGGGACCATCCATATCATGATTTATAAGTATAGTCTTATCAGTTTATTTATAATTAAGAGGTGTGCACACCATATCTATCCTATGATAAAGATAAAAATGCTAAAATTATGAATGATATAAGATAGAATAAGGGAAGATATACTAAAATAGAAAATAGGAATGATAACAAATAATATCATCATCTTAGGCCTTAATAATACCTACTAAGAATGGATCATATATGGTATAACCATCATTGTAATTAGGTGTATAAAGATTAATGGCATAAGTAAGGATGACCTTGTCATCTGATGTGGTGTGATGAATGGAATGCCAAGTCTTATTTAAGACAATAGGAATGTCATCACAAGGTGGTTGATGAGAATGAGGTTGCGAAGAAGCAAAAATTGTAGAGATGTGATGAGGTGAGAGATTATAATTTTTAATATTAAGATCAATCTCATCAATCTCATCATCATCAAAATCTACGAGGTTAGGGGGAACATTCTTGATGCATTTGGGGTGAGCATCGTAACCTTAGGTGGAATTGATAGGAAATTTAAACCGTTGAGATTCATGAAATTAAATGCTTGGAAAGGGTTCATGGGTAGGAATATTAAATACACCCTTGTCTTAGAATTGTTAAAAATTAAAAGGATTAGTGTCACTCTGAATCCTATAGATGGTTCTATTATGAGGAAATTTGATGCATTAGCAAGCAAAAGAGGCAACTTCTCTCATATGATGAGTCCATGGCCTACCAAGAAAAATGTTTTAAGATAGAGGAAAGTTAAATATCATCACCTTCATGTGGATGATGATAGGTGGGATGGTAATAGTGAGCCACACATAACCTAAAGTATTCATTTGCCTTTAGTCATAGCCTTGACATTTAATACATGTGGAATTAATATTTCATTTATAATATCTAATAGTTTTGATAAAATTAAGAGAGGTAACACAAGGGATGGAACCCTCATCAATCAAGGCATGCTTGACCTAGATATCACCAATTTGAACATTGATAAATAGAGGAGGATCATCCACATGAAGTTTAATCTCATTAGGAATCATATAAATAATAAGGAATTTGAGGGAAATATAAGTTTCCATTATTTCATCAACATGTATGGACATCTCTTCACATTATTATAAAATGTTATCTTCTGATCCAGATAAGGTGGCTTCATATCCTATTAGGGGAGATAAGGTATCTTAATTTTGAACAAAAATATCATAATATGGTTATGATGATGTAGAGAGGTTTACATAAGCTCAAGAAATGGGATTTGAGATGGAAGATTAGTAAGTTTTGTGATAGAATCCCACTCATCATAACCCATAAGAATATTGTTGGAAAGATGTGCATAGTATTGAAAGAGGTCTTCAGAAGGATGATCTAAAGTGCATGTGAATTTATGTTGAAAATAGTATACGTTTTAATTAGAATACAAGTTTTTAGATTATGTTTATAAGATGGAGTAGTTGATGCAGGTGTGATTTGAAATAGATTAGAAGAACTGTTAATAGAAGTTTGAGTATCATTGGTGTTAGGTAAAGAAGATGGACGAATGGTAGAAATAGTATGATAAGTGTTATCCAAGAGAGGTGTTGGAATTGGTTCATCAAAAGTTATAAGTTCTTCTTACCCCAACTCATTTAAGTGATTTGGAGAAGAATCTTAGATAACATGAAATATGTAAGACAATGGAGGTGTGTAGATGGGTTAAGGATCAATGAAAGAAACCACCCTTCATATTTTATTCATATTAATCATATGCTCTTTAATATTTGGTTCAATAAGACTATTAACATTATTGGTATAATGGGTATGTTTGTCTTGGGTATCTTGGTGATTTGGAAGATGATCTTTATAGATGGCCAAATAAGCATTAACCTGGTTCAAAGATTGAGATTTAGTTTGTGTTTTATGGTATTTGAAAGTAATGTCATAGGATTTTTTGTGTTTATAAATGATAAAATCATGGTAAAAAATTGGGATAAAGAAGAAAATCCATAGCCAAATTTTGAAGATGCTGACAAGTCTCATGAGAATGACCCCAACTAGCATGAAACTAACAAAATTTATTGGTATCATACTAATATTTCATGGGTTGAGTGGGATCAAGTTCTTATGTTAGAGGCCTTGGTAGATGTTTTAGTAATAATGATAAGGATAAAGTTTGTGAACATTTATGTTATTTTTTGAACATAAATGAGGATTAGTGATGTGGTTGGGAGGGGAAACTTGTTCCAGAGATTAGTTAGGAACAACAGCTTAAATAGTGTGAATGGTATCATAAGAGTCCATGATAGCATCATTAGTAGCATGATTATTATTATTATTATTGAGTAACATACGAGTACCTATGCAAGGTTAGGATGCATCAAATCGATGCATAAGGAAATCTTGATGCTTAGATTAGTCAATGGACTATTCTAAAGTACATGGAGAAAGAGTTTGGACCTAATATTGTAACATGGGAAAAAGAGCATTGGTAAATAAATGGAAAAGTTTATCATCATCCATATTATGTTCACATTTGTTTGACAATATATTCAATCATTTAATGAAATATTGGGTTGTTTTTTATCTCAATTTGCTTATAATTGATAAAATGGGCTAAGTTATTCTCAAGGAGATCATTAGTTTAGAACTCTTTGACTAAAACATTAACTAAATCTTCCAAACTAGTGATGGAATAAGATTTAAACTTGTTATAGTATCACTCATGAGAGTTTTTTTATAATAAATTAGTAGTGGCAAAGGTTTTTAATTTGACCCAATATTTATATAGATTTCCAAATGTTTTTAAATAAAGAGTAGGATTTGTTGACCCATTATAAGAAATGGTAGGGGTGATACCTCTTATATTGATATTAGTAATTTAAGATGTAAGAGGCTCATTTTTAAGATGCTTGATTGTCTTATTAATAAGAAAAGGTTGAGGGATAAGATTACCATGGGAATCTGGAAGAGGAGGTGGGAGAACATTTCAATTATGCATGCCCCATGACATCTGTTAAGGGTGTGTTTACATATGGATAAGATGATTTGCATCATTTGATTTATATTGTTAACCTATAAAGCATTAATTTGATTAAGATTATATAACAGGAGTTGATGGGTTTGAGTTGCATTATTATCACTATTTAAAGAATTAGAATTGGTAGTAGTGGATTGGCTATCACTATGGGTGTTAGTAGGATCTTGAGAAGAGTTGTTAGTGAGACAGTAGTGGCATAATTTACTTGTGTGGAAAAAGATGGACTAGTAGAGGGATGAGAATAATTAGCACTAGATGCATGATTACCATGGGTAGAAAATGATGCACTAGTGGAAGAATTGAGAAGAGTGGGTCTTGGAAGAGGCCCACTAGATGTATAACCCACCATGTTAGTAGAGATGTTAGGCATGGAGGTAGAGGAAATCAAAGAAGAAGAAGTCATGGTATGATAAGGGTTCAAAATAGAGGGAAGAGGCTAAGAAAAAAAGATTATAGTATCCCCAAATCCATGTGATAATGTGGGAGAAGGTGAATGAGGCTCGTCAAATTGACCACTTATCATGAGTTGGTAAATAGTAGAAGGATCCTTTCATTGATTTTGAAGAAACTCAGAGATGAAGAAGATCATTCATAGTGTATACTTTAATTCATATTTATATTCAAGTGAGAATAGAGGATTATGAAGTGAATAGGAATGAGGAGGGTTCCCATATTTTTTAGAGTGAGTGGATATACGAGCATTACTTTCATATATGATAGGATCCATAAGCTACTTATGGGATAACTTATTAGGGTTGGAAAGACTCATCATATTCATTGAATTCAACTTAGTCTTGTCTTCAATTAAAAATTTTATGATGAAGGAGAGAGATTAAGTAAGGAAAAGTTGATGAAAAATAAAATAAATAGGAAGGGATAGATAAGATTAAGGAGACAATTGGGTTGACCTAGTTCTGGAAATAGGGTATGAAAAGTAGTTTTACAATGATAAAAAGTCAACAAGGTCAACCTAGTACTATAATCTAAGATATATAATATCTTAATAAGGATATAGAGTTGATAGGGTTAACTTAGTACTATAACCTAAGAGGTAGAAAGGAATAATAGGTTGACCAGGTTCACTTAGTATTGTAGGCAAGGAAAACAAATAGTCTATAAGAGGTTGTATCAAACATAATGATAATGTATTAAAAATAGGGAACATTTTAAAGATTTACTTTAAATCAAGAAGTGAAAGGAAACACATAATAAATTAGGTAAATGAGAATGATCCAATTCAGGCACAAAGCACAAAACCTTTCCCTAATGCTAGCCAATGCAAGTTTTAGCAAAATAAAATATAATGAGAAAAGAGCAAACAATCAATTTAAAAGTAAATTCTAACTAAGTGCTCATCCTAAATGTTTTTATATTATTATAAAGTGTTATTTTAAGTGTGATATGGAAGTTGGCTAAAATTACGGAATTAGAAGGTAGTCTATGGATGGTTTCAAGATGTTTAGGCTAAAAGGAATATGTGTTAGTAATGGTACTAGATTGGTATTGGGGCCTACCCCCTCACTTAAAAATCCCATAATAATAAGGGTGTCAGGTGATTTCTCAATATATACCATTAACCACATGTTGATACTTATCGATAAAACCAAGTCAACTTTGCCCTTAGTGATGAAATCAAAGTAGGTAGGCCTTGGATAGACAAATGTTTAAATTTGTTTTGAAATAATGTGATTTGGTAGTATGTGAAAGAAAGAGAAAAATAGTACAACTAAATAGTATATCAAAAAACCACCTAATTATATTATGTGATCTAATTTAAGCATGCAAGCAACTGAAAGTGAAAGTGTGAAGTAATTCCTAACATATAGTTGTTAATTCCCAATTTGAAACATAGTACAGAGTTAGTTTAGATGATAGTGTATGGAAACATTATAGAATAGAGTTAATAATTTCACTAATGTAATATATAAGCTAGAGTATTTAAGAATGAAGTTGACCAAGTCAACCTAATATTTTAGATAGAAGATATAATCTAGAACTAGGTTTACTAGGTCAACCTAGTTTGTTATATGATGGGAGTTTCAAATACTACAAACTTTGCAAAATAGAACTATAAGGAGGATCTGAACTAAAAGAGAGAGAGAGAGAGAGAGAGAGAGAGAGAGAGAGAGAGAGAGAGAGAGAGAGAGAGAGAGAGAGAGAGAGAGAGAGAGAGAGAGAGAGAGAGAGAGAGAGAGAGAGAGAGAGAGAGAGAATAACCTTGGTGGGTTGGAATATGCTAAAGAATATGAAATTTATATTGAATTTCCTTGAATGTTACTTGTAAATTATGCCAACTATGTCAATTAGGTCATCCTAGTTCTGCAATTCCCTATTTATTGAAACCTGTCAAGATGACTATACTAGCCTAGTCAACCTAGTATGTTATCTAGAAGCTATTTGGAATACTTTATCAACTTTTTAAACCTACTTTATTATTTTGGATCTGAATAAGAGTATTGTGTCAACCTGTTTAATGTAGTAACCTATATCTAATGAAAACTTTCATAGAAAGAACTTATTTGCTTTAATGTGACTGTGAGTTAAACTTACAAATAAAATTTAGAAACTATATGAAACTAGTCAACCTAGTATCATAAATATAGAAACATAATAAATAAAATAATATAAATGAAAAATATAAAATAAAACTTTCAAGAGTTAACTTCACATCAAGTTTACCAGAATGTATGCACTCAAAAATACATCAGATCTACAAATCAATCCTAGTCGAAGAAGATTGACCTTAATTACACTTTTGATTCAGGATACATTATATAATAAATAACATGACCAATATGCATATTCTTTACCCAATTATGGGATCTCTTGTCATAATAATAACACTAAGGAGTGTTCTAAAGCCTCCAACCAAGAAAAATAATTCAATAACCCTGACTAAGTCTTATGTTTTCATATTCACTCTACTAATAACAAGTTAAGCAAAGAAATATAATCTATAATTCACCAAAACTTGTGACACAAAGTGAGGGTATTAAAAAAAAATTAAACATGCATAGAATACATATACTCACATTAATGTATATGGAATCCTAATGCATGGAAAATATGTAAAAATATATATCTATCTACTTTTACAAAGGAAGAACAGAGTTAGGAATAATTACTTTTCAAGAGAATGCATCAAGACTCAATCTCACCCTTGGCCAAAGTGATTCTCTAGAGGTTATTATTATATGTAAGGATTACAAGGATAAATCAGCTCTCGGTTATAAAACTTATCAATACACCAAAAAGACTTATCCACAAGACAAGATCCATATTTCTAAAGAAAGTATGAAACCCTAAGCTTTCTCCTCAAGTAGAATGGTGGATAAGAAAATTCATAATATCTCTTACTTCTTCTTATCTTCTATAAATAATGGAAAAAAATTCTTGTATATATAGGTGGATTTAACCCAAAGCCCTTTTGAAAGTTTCAGTCAACACGGTCAAGCTAGTTGACCTGATATCATTATTGAAAAAAACTCACTAGGTCATGGGCTAGATTAGCCAAAAGCTAACCTAGACCCTAAATGAGTTTCACCAATAAGAGTACAAGGTTGACCTAGTCAACCTAGTCATGTAAACTATTGAAAGAGGTTTTAGGTTAGGAAAAGGGGTACAAAAGGTGGTAAATGACTAGAGGAGTGTGTAAGAGAGGACACCAAGCTTAGTAGAAAGGTTTTTAAGAGATAAGTGTGTAGATAACAAGTGGGAAAAGGGACAAAAATTATATGAAGCACTAATGGTTTTCATACCCCTTTCTTGATGCACCCCTTAAGGTGTGAACTTAGAGAGATTGAGACTCTATGAGTTCTTGCAAGATAAAGAGTGTTAGTAATTGATAAAATATTGAAAATATTATCTGTATACACATTATATTAGATCTATGGGATAAATATTCTAATTTTTTCTTTAGTTAGATCCCCTAAACACAACTGTATCACTTTTTAAATATGAAGAGCAAAGAAGGAATACATTTGTAAGTGTGGTAATCGTGTTTCCCTCTAAAACTTTGAAAATGTGATTCCTTCTAAAGCATTGGATATTGGGTGTGATCATGCACCAATGGAGGAGAATCATATAATTATTATGTATTATTTAAATTTATATTATTTAAAATCATGGGTTTGGAAAATAAATACCCCAAGCCTCATGAAGAGGGAGTAGTGTTAGTCCATTGAGCAATGCAAAACCTCAAAAACACTACTCACTTAGTTGATCTTGAACCTCAATATGGAAGGGGGAACCTATTTTATGCTTATGTAATTTTAATCAAATACTAAATATGGACTTGTAAATTCAAAATATTACCTTCCATACCTTCAATGTTACATCAATTTCAATTTTGAAAACATAAAAAAATGTAATATTATATTCATGACCAATGTTCATGCCCCATAATATGATTCAATTGGTGATAAAACGTGATAGACAATGACATAATGTCATTTAGTCTAATAAATTTTATAACATGTAAAATATTAAAATATGTGTCTTATAAAATATTAGTATATGCATTACATATGCTTCCAATTATATATCAATCTATAAATATATGTCCCACAATATAAACTAAAATGACAATATGAACAATTTTAAAATTTCTAAATCAAGTCACTTGTCCCAAAATCTAGATCAAAATAATTATAAGAACCAATTTAGACTCTCTTAATCATGTAATCTATCAAAAAATATGAATTATCTATACATGGAGGCTTATATATATATATATATATATATATATATATATATATATATATATATATATATATATATATATATATATATATATATATATATATGAAAAAAATGAATATTCACCCTTTTTGAGGTGAGTAATATAACATGTGAATTATTCATCTCAAAGGAAAAAAATTAACTTCATAATGTTATATGGATAAATGCAATCATTTAAAATCATGTTCTAACATGTGGATAATATGTCATCATAGTATGGATATGCTAGTAAAGTGTTTAACCCTAATTTAGATTGAGGAATCCTACTTGGGTAGATAGGGTAAAGGATATGTAAATGATAGGGAATAAGGGTGAATATCAGATCTATAGTAGGCTAATTAATGTGTTAAACTGATATATACCATATATTAAATTTATTAAACTAAGATATGATGTAAATGGAAAGTATAACTATACTAGTATATGAATGACATAAAAGAGAGTACTTATCTAGTTCTAATGCTAATGCAGATATAGATATAATATAAGTAGAAATGAGGTAAGAAGATAATTATGTATTAATCATAATATTATGGATATTGTACCTCTAGTTCTCTAGACACTTGTGTCAGCCAAGGATGGTTGCATCAATGCTACTATATGGATTCGATGCTAGTGACTTATACAAAAAAATTACTCAAATAAGAATCAACCACGTAGATGATTATGGGTTTGGATTTGCCTTTGCTCTAGTGAATTCATATTTGGGTCATAGACTATCACTCTTGGTGAAGGTAAAGACCTATCTTTCCATCTTCAAAATGACCTTGGGTAAAAATGGGTTAGTGGTCACATAGTGTTGAGCTGAATCGAAATGACCCCACTATCAAAGGGTGTTGACCACATAGATAATACTCTAGAAGAGGACCTCAGACTTTTGTAGTTCTCCCCTATGTGTTGTCTTGTGTGTGAATCATTAAATGTGTGTAAAGTGATTACAATAATGACCTAGATTGTAACATGGAAAATATGACCTTATGACTACTCCTTTAGTACTTTAGACTTGTAGCTGGGTTGTTCCTTTGATTGATATCAAAATAGGGTGGAATAGGAAATATTTTAGTAAATTATGTACTTCTTGAGTCCTCTTTTGGTATGATTTCTAGGTTAGGAATGAGGGTTGATATTTTATTTATACTTATCTTATCAGGAGATAACTCACATTAAATCACTTAAGCTTGCCACTACAATACATGTCATTTGTGAATTATATGACTTTAACACACTAGACACCTACATCAGGTCAAGATAATAACATTGATGCTATTATCTGACATAGACATTAGTGTCTAGGGAACTTGAGAATAGATATAAGCTCAAATCTTGTAGAGGTGTAAGATAAGTACATTTTAAGCATTTTGGGCAAGATAAGATGTTTGTGTCATCAATATAAAATATATCCAGACTAAGAGATAGGCCAAGGGGCACAAGATAGAGTATATGCAAGGATTTTAGAATCAAAGCATTTGTATAAGTAATGGGAACAACAAAGGTATGAGTTATCCATGTTTACAAAACTGAGGTGTTACATAGTCACAAAATATCATCTTTATTCTCCCTTTCAATTTAGTAATGAAAGTGATAGTTTAAAGGAAAGGAATAAGTATTTGGGTGTGTATACACACCTTGTATTTTCTTAAATTGAATTTAAGTGCTTTGCTATATTTGAATTTGAGTGATTTATTGGTGACTAGCCTACAAACAATAACATGCTACAATGTATAATCCATGAATACAATCTAAGTCAAAAGTACTCAAAATCAAGTCAAAAATTAATGGTCCTAGCCACTCCCCTTAATAATATTCTAGAGAAAAAACTAACAAATATATTCACCTCTAATCTCAATTTAGAGGTGGCTCATAACCTAAGAATCCATTGTGTATATGTATTTGAGTATAGTATAGACAAGGGATTGTAAATTGAAAATTCACTTATATAAAAGGGCCTAGTTAAGATATATTCTCAAAATTAGGTGAAATATCAAGGTATACCATAAGCACATACAATTACATCTGAGAATCCCAAATTCTTTCACAAAAATAAAAATCTAGTGGGTGGTAGAGTCATAGAGTAATGACATGTGAAAATAGTGAAACCACCACTTGTCCAAAATACTACACCTAATCAATTCATTACATTACAAAGACTACTTCCAATGATGAATCATTATTAAATAAAAATGTTTAGTGACCTTGGTAAACCTGTTTATGTGGTGTTTCAAAAATTACTTATGGCTAACATGATCATTTGGCATAACAAAAAGTATTTTCTATAGGATCAATGAAAATATAAATGGTGTAGAGATAATTAATACTATGATTAACATCATTTAAATGGGCATGGAATTCATATATGTGTGCAAATAAGGCACTTCATAGAAGATATCCTTGATTTGGGTGACATTAAGTTGGATAATGTTTTAGATTAGAGGTAAAAGCAGGTTTTGAAGGGGCCCCAAAACCCTTTAACAGAGAGCAAAAAAAGAACAACAAAGCCCACAGGCAACGCCTAAAAAACACTACAGAGAAGTAGCAAAATCAAGTTTTGAATGGTCCTGAAACCATAAGAGATACATCTGGTCAAAACTCAGAAACAGAAGTCTGGAGATACAACAAACAAAAGCTAACAAAAGAAAAACAAAGATCTGTACTAGTTTCTTTACCAACAGGAAGGACAAAATTATTCATCCAGTTCCAGTATCAAGTTTGTGGCTTCTTTTTCTTTCAAAGCAGTTTTCTGGGTGGTAACCTCCAGCAACGCTCCTTTTTGTGTGTCTTTCTTTCTGGAACTTTGCCTTGTCCTTTTGTTGGGACCCTCTAGTGCTTTGGTCTCCTCATTGGCTCGTTTACCTATATTGATTGCTGCTGCACAAATGTTGGACGTTACTTCCTCCATTTTCTTTCTGTTATCCTTTATTAACTCTCGGAGATTGTTTTCGTAAGCTTTGAGCTTCACAGGGATCTCGCTTAACTAATTTTCCATGTTTTTTACTTTGTTCCAAGCAGATTTCAGAGAATCTTCCAAAGTTTCCACTTTTTTCTTGAGATCAATGATCTCCCTACACAGCCAGGAATCTAATTGGGAAGAAGACTCAGCTTTACTGTTAACCCAAGTCATAGGGGTGTATATTTCATCATTCTGATTCTTTCCTCTCCAATCCTCAGACTTTTTATTCGGGCTATTCCTATCTTCTTCAAAGAAGTCATCTTTGCTCTTTTGTTCCCGCTCATTGATTCCATCTTCAATTTCCATCTCCATGTTTTGAATATCTTCTTGGACAGATATTTCCTTTTCTTTCTTAGAAGTTGGGTCCTCACCAGGATCTTCCTGGACAGTGTCTTCCCCCGCCTCTTTCTGGTTTTCCTCCATCTCTTTTGTTCTGGAAACAGAATCCTCCTCAGTGTTGACTTTATCCTTTTCAATTTCCTCCGATCCTTCTTCATCATTACTAGAGTTGGTTTCCCAACTCTCTGTTCTTAAGTTGGATAATGTTACTTCTACTTCTAATCATAATATGGGTATTTACAAGGACCCATTTTTGAAGCATATATCCAAAAATTAGTGATAACCCTATAATTAAAATCAAGGGACAAATCACATTGAAAATCATAATTATGGAAATCATAATCAAAGTCAAATTTTGCAAGCTAATTACATTAGCTATCACGATGTTCCATATAGCTAGAATAATGTTGTAGGTCATATTACTAACAACCATGTAGTTAATATTAATATTAATATTCATCACCCTTCCAACACACCTTAGATTTTTACCCCATATATTTTAAGAACATCACCTTCATATCATGTTGGTCCTTACTAGACACATAATAACATTATTACACCTAAACAACTATGGGTCACTATTCTAGGTCCTATGACTCCTAATTCAAGTAACCCTTAACCACATTAAATTTATAATTTTCAACTCAATTTTTAAATTTTATGCTTCAATGTCCTTCACCTTCCTCCAAAAATCATCTTATACATGGTTTTTTTCTTTCTAAATCGAAATAGACCCCTCGTCTCATTGAGAAGCAATATGATATTGGCAAAAACTTAAACAAGACACCTACTTATATTTATATTATAGATCTATTACATATGTCAGAAGTTCATAAGAATATATTATATTATCTTATTCAACAATCTAAAGTACCAAATTCTATTGAACCTGCTACATTTCAAGAACTTGTGGTAAATTTATCCCTAGATAGACAACCTACATTTGATCAAAGTGATATGGCATACCTCAATACCATACACAAAACCCATATTCACATTGAATCCATAATCTCCAAACACAATATTAAGTAGGTTCTCATAGACAATGGTTTAGGACTAAATATAGCCTCCATAAAATTGATAAAACACTTGGGGGTATACTTCAACAAAATTATATCCAGACACCATTACTCCTAAGGCATATGATAATGTAATAAGAGACTCACTATTTATTTACTAATCAACATGAGGTCTATCATCCATGATAACCTATGCCATGTTATTAACATTGAGAATCATTAAAAACTACTTCTTGGATTCCCTTAGATCCATGCATTGTGTGCATTCCCTTCTACATGACACTAATGCTTGAAAATCCCCCATTTTGGAATGGAGGTTATTAATGTGTGTGTGTGTGTGTGTGTGTGTGTGTGTGTGTGTGTGTGTGTGTGTGTGTGTGTGTGTGTGTGTGTGTGTGTGTGTGTGTGTGTGTGTGTGAAGGATATAATTTGAATAATAGAGTAATAATTTATTAGTTTGTAGTGTAGGTCTTGGAATACCTTAGGGTTTAATTCAGTTTTGATATAATGATTATGTGGCTACCACCTTTTAGTCAACAAGTAGACCCTATTTTAGGGACAAACAAGAACTCAATAATGATGCAATATATCTAAAATTTATTGTTGTTACTATGATGTAAAATTGATTTATACTTTGTCAATTTATGCCCAAACATTAAAAAAACAAGTGGATATTTAAAATGAGCATTAATCTAGAGTGATTTATGTTTTAAAAAAATACTAAAAAAGGAAGTAGGGTAGAGTAAAAAATAAGGTTTTATTTGAAACAACAAAGACCAGTAGATCTCCTTTAGTTCTTTATTATAATAGTGAAAATAAACTAACATTTATGATATTCTAGTACTGAACTCAAAATGCCATAAATATAGTGGGAATTCTAGGTTAAATATATTACATATATTTGGAAATTATGCTTTAAAATAGCCACCTAAAATAAATTGCTTCCATCACATTAATTTGTAGAATAGAAGGAAAATATAGCAAACATAACAAATTTTATTAGTATATCTAAAAGCACAAACTAACAAGATCCACTTGAAACACTAATATCATAATTAACCATTAAAAAATGAAATCATTTGTCATTATCAAAGCTTAAGAAATAATAAATTACGAAAATGATGAAACAATGAACAAATTATAGGAATTATTCTCTCTATTTACATTAATTTCACAAAATTATGTTTTGAAGTACAATTTAGGGGTAAGACCCCTCTATATAAGCCTATTTCATGCTAAGATAGTTACATTGGTTGAAATATAACTAAATATATGACATCTATCAGTGGATAAAGTCCCTCATGTCTTACGAACTAAATAATATTCCCTATTCAAATAGGGGAATATTTTACAATATATTAAGGGGAATTAAAACATGGCATTCATGAAAAGAAGTATTAACAAGTGGATATCTCACTCTTAAGGTGAAAGGTTGGGATCATGCTAAATTTGGATGATGATGAAGCTCCCATTATAGATGAAGATGAAAGTGGACCCATAAAAATTAAGGGAGTGCTTCTTAGTGTTTCCAAATAAGAAGATACTCCAAGAAGTTCCAAAGAGGAAGAAGCTCCTGGGATGACCATCCATGGCCTACTACTTGCTTGTTTCTCAACTTCTATCTACCCTCTTCATGATTCAGAGAATCTATTGTAATTATTGTCAATTAAAATTAAATAAATAATAGGTTTTTTCAACAATTTGATGGTAAGAGCTGCCATTACATCATTCCTACTTAAGAGAGGTCCTATAGCCTCATTGATAGCCACTAACTTTTTTATTATTTGATTGGAAAATGTTGCCAAGTCTACCATCTCCTACCCAAAGGTCAATCCTTTAGCTATGGCCTATTTCATTAAATTGATAATAAAATATTGTAATTGGGCTTGAAAATCATCATTGATGACAATGGAACCATCTTTGTTAGCGAGGTTCATGATCTCATCCTCTTTAAGTAAAGTTATGACTCTGTCACCATGCTGGGTGAGAGTCTAGCCTGAGGATATCATTTCATCAATCTAATGGTTCAAAGCTTTCCTTCTTCCAATTATATAAGACTGAGTAATGCTCAATTTTTTGAATAACTTTAAAAATACACTCTAAGGAATGAACTAATCACTACCCTCACCTTATCCCTATGGTTTATTATCATAGGCTTGACTTTTTTAGTAAAGTGGCCTAACTCTACAACTACTAAAATTATCTCCATTAGTATTTAATTCTCACCTATAACCAGTGTTTTATAGAAAACTATGTGCCACCTAGGTGTTTTACTTGACACATGCTCAACACTTGGTGCCTTTTCATGCACTCTAACCTTTTATTTCAAATATTAGGCTATATGAGTGGATTGCATGATATTCTACCAAGTGTCATATTTTAATTATATTTTTCTTCTTTGATGTTGTGTGGTTTAACCCCTTTTATTCTTTGGTTGATGTGGCCTTAAGACCTCTACTGGATTGCCAAGTGGTAAGATATTATTAGCTCGTGTTATTGTGAAGCTTTGTTATATGAAAATTTCAATGGACCCAAACACCATGACACTTTTCCACATGTCATGTTTTGATTAGATCTCTCTTTGTTAGGTTTCTCAAATTATTTTGATGATATTATTACCATAAGATAAGGGGTCTACATGTCTTCAACCCATTAATTATAACTACTAGGTGGCTTCCACATCATATCTTATTATTTAAGTGTAGAGTAAAATAATCTACATTATATTTTGAGTTTTAATTATGCGCTCCAAGTTTTGTCCCTGTGCATTTCAGTTTCGAGGCAGTGAACTTTTTGACACAGAGCATGGGTGCGAGTTTCATTTTTGCCTAAATTTTGTCTAAGTATCAAAGTTGAGCAGAAGCTATCAAGTGTCATCAGCTGAGACACATTTTATAATTTCTATAAGTTACGTGGAGACCACCACATGTCTCATTATAAACCAGTGGAGTGTGACAAGTGTCAGCATCCACATTTCAAGTTTATTATGAGTTTCAAAAGCTTCTTTCAGCTAAAGCTTTTCTTAGTGCGCGTGGAAGGAACCAAGTGGCAACTGTGGAAGGTTTCAATATGTTTTGCTAAAAGTAGTGGAAAGTGTCACGTGTCCCTAGTTAAAGCTCAGTGGAGACCACCAAGTGTCAACATATGCGGTTTCTTCATTTTGTTTCATTATTAAGTAAAGACTATGGTGGGCCCTAGGTTTTGTTTCTAAAGTCAGTGGAAGCCACCAAGTGTCACCATCTATGTGAATCTAAAATGAGTCCCAAATTTTTCTATAGTGTAGCTAAAGCCCCACAAAGACTACCACATGTCACCTTTTGCAGGATTGTCAAAAAGTATCTAAAGCTTCTATAGACAAGCAGAAGCCACCACATGTCACTAGTTAAAGATTAATGGAAAATGCCACCTATCCCCATTCCCCTTTTGAAGCTGCTTGGGCAAGAAGTGTTATGGGTCCCATTTTTTGTAAGATGATAAAGTTTCAGAGCAATGGACTGAGATAGATGTCAAAGATGGAACACTCCTGATACAAAGACATAGTAAAGAGTATAAGTTATGAAAAAAGTGTTATGTGTCTTTTGTAAGTGCCACGGAAGCTACCAAGTGTCATTTTTTGGTGCCTCTCGAAAAATGAGATGGTTCTCATTTAGAGTAAGCAGAGCACACTGAGAGTCCTCACCTGTTTCACAGTGAAAAGTGTCACGTATGTCTAATTCAGCCAATGAACTTGTAGGGAGACTAAATGTTTTAGATCCAAAGAATATCTTATGTTAAATACTTCCAGTTTAGTTAGCTTTCAGTTAGGCCATTGGGATTTGATCGTGCAGGAGATTAAATGTTTTAGATCCAAAGAATATCTTTTGTTAAACACTTCCAATTTAGTTATAGTTTAGTTAGACCATTGGGTTGGGAATGTGTGAGAAATCTAGAGCTAGTTCAATGCTATAAATATGGGTGTAGGGATCATCAGAAATGAGAATTAGAAGAGAGGAGAATTTTTTGTAAGAGATTGTTATCAAGAAGGTTTAGACTTTCTTATTGTGGCCAGTAATATCATTTGCCTTTATTCTATTTTCTTAATTTAGAAACTTTGTATAACTATGCATGTATATGTTCCTTTTATGTGACTGGAAAATTAATAAGAAGACTCAATTTTGTGCCTTTATTGATATTTTTTGTGTTACTAAAAAAATAGTCTAAGTTGTGAGCCTTTGATTCTATTGTTTTCATCTTTTACATTGATCATGCATTATTTTCTCTTTATTGTAATTGAATCCTAAATATAGCTTCATTGTGCTTAGTATTAAAGGATGAATTAAACTCAGATGCATCACCAAATTTAAATTTTATTTCATTGCATTGGTGTTTCTATTTAATTTCTATCCCTTTTCTCACAATACATCTGAGATAAAGAAGAGCCAGCTTCTTTAAAATATGGAGGTCATTTTAGCTCATAAGTCCCACATTCCTAAAACTTACCATTGTTGGTGTTATAAATAACACAATTCTAAGCATCAATAGTTTTTTGTCACGCCTGGTGGGACCATCTTAAATTTTCTTTCAAGAGCGTATGAGCCAGAGAGCTACAAGGAGTCAGAGCTGTGGACAAGTAACAAGATCTCAATCTGCTATAAACCCAGGTATTCTTTTACCACCATTGATAACTAATCCAAGAAGGGTAAATCAGTTTATAGCAATACCAAGAGAAAACATGGGAGCACCTATACCCCTAAGGAATTATGCAAGTTGGAACATTGGTAGTCCTCTAGTTCTCCTAGTACCACTAGCCACTTGGGATCCTATTTCAGTAAATGCCCTGAAAGTTTTGCCCAAATTTAGTGGGAAAGATTTCAAAACACTTGAATAACATCTACAAGATGTGTCTGATGTCTGTGAAATACATGTGGTCACATAGTAGAATGTGGCTATAAGATTGTTAGTAGCTTCTTTTAAAGGAAAGGCTATAGAATGGTACAGATCTTTGACTCCAAATACAATATCTACATGGGATCAGCTTGGAGATCTTTTCTTTGAAAAATTTGAAGAAAAGGGTAATAAATATTCTTTGTTGCAATAATTAATTACTATCAAAAGGGCACCACAAGAAGCAATGACTGATTTCAATTCAATATTTCAAAAGAGTTGGGAAAGAATTCCTGCTATAGCAAAACCATTACCAGGTATGGCTATAGTTTTTTATCTTAAATCCTTAAATTTAGATATATCAGTAATGATTGAGTCACTTGGAGGTCAGACTCTACTAGAAGCCTATGACTATGCAGTCAGAGCTAAAAATAACTTAATAGATGTTGGAAAGTTGCCCCCAAGGCCTCCCATGCCCATTTTTCTAGAGATTATCTTAACTTTGCCTCAAGAAACCCCTAATTCCATAGCCCACCTATGTTTATGTATACATTTCCTCAACAACCTACTAAATAACTTGCCTCTGTCTAGTCATCTGAGATGGATGATGTCAAGAACATCTTAAGAACATTTTATAATGAGATAATTAACCTTAAAAGATAATAGAATCCTTATCCTAGACCCAAATATCAAGGCTACCAAGGAAATATATTTCCACCACAGCCAAACTAGTATCATGGTCCTCAAAGGCAAACTAACCCTCAGCCATCAAACCAATTAGTTGCAGTCCCTACACCCTCACAGACTATTCCCCCTAATTTAAATAGGGAGATTGTTTAAGGGTAGAATATTTATGCAAATGGCACTAATGCCTGGTGTTTTCCTTGTAATAATGCTCATATGCCTAGAGATTGTCCCATGGGTAATCTACATCAAAAGGTAGAAAAGCAAAGAAGAATAGATGGACAATTTGTAATTACTTCTGACACTCAAGCCTACCAATCCCCCAGTATGCAAAATTTAGTCCTAATGGCTCAGATGCAAGGGATGTCCTTACAACAACAAGAAGAAATAACTCCTAAACATGCTTTGTTTTCATGGGTTGAAGACGAAGAGTCAGTGTTATTAAATGAAGCTTCTACTTTCAAGAAGCTAATAGTACAATCAGATTACAACACCAAATCCAAGAGAAGGATGATGGAATAGCTTGAAGTCACAAATAATGAAATTATGGGGAATCCTCCATTTCAAGGTCATCAAAACATAGCTGCTAGACAAGAAATACCTTAGCCAGTGCAGAACCAAGTAACTCCTAGACAAGTTCAAGAAAAATCAAGGTACCCTTATTATCCAAGAACCCAAACTCTAGGACCGATGAATGTGGTGGATCAACTGAAGAAGACCCCAACACATGTGTCAATATGGGACATATTAGCTATTCCTAAGCAAAAAACACTGTTATAAGAAGCTATGTAGGGCCGAGTAGTGCCTCAACATACTAGTACCAAAGAAGGACCTGCTGATAAAGAAAAACTCAAAGACATAGTTCTTTTGCAAACAACAACCCTTTTGAACAATGCACTAGAGGTAAGCAAATCCAAACCAGAGCCCTTCTATTTAACTTTGATAGTTGGAAAGAAACTATTGCATAATGAAATGATAGACTTAGGGTCTAGTACTATAGTATTGCCTAAACAAATAGCAAATGCTTTAAAAATAAAGTATGAGCCACTTACTAGAGGAGTTATATAGCTGGATGGCAAATCAGTGCAAACAATAAGGAAAATTGAACAACTCCCATTGCAATTATATACTCACCCTAATATAATTGTCAATCAAGATGTGGTAGTCATAGATATACCCCTTGTATTTGGCCTATGTTTATCTAGAGATTTCATAGCCAAGATAGGAGGTTATATGTAACTTGATTGGTCTCATCTCATCCTAAAAACCAAATATGGTTCAAAAATGAAAATACTATCTGAGCCACTATCTAAAGATCACATCACCAATGAACCAACCCCAAAATTAGAGGCAACTCATGATATGCTAAATAAAGAAGAAAGAGTCTTTGTTGAAGAGTTACGTGACTGGACTGAACACAACCAAGAACAGGAAAATAACTAGTTGTTAACTATGATGCAAAGTGATCCATATGGAAATTATGACTCCACTGGTCTGGGAACTTATGTCATATTTGATGAAGATCATGAAATCCTAAATGTTTTAAGGGAAGAAACACCAAAGACTCAAGAATCTAAAAAGGACTCAGAAATTTAGACCTTAAATTTTGATGGGGATAGAATTAAAAATGGTGTTAGAGAAAGAATTTGTCTTGTTACTCCAAATGGTGATAAAATTTTAAGAGCTATCCCTTTGCAATTTGCCTGTACCAATAATGATGCTGAATATGAACCCTTAGTACATGGGCTTATGTTAGCCAAGAAAAAATGAGTAAAGAATCTAATAGTAAAATGATATTTAGAACTAGTGTTGAAACAAATTAGAAAAAGGACAATAGCCAAAAATGTAAGGATGAGATCCTATAGACATAGAATTTGGGACTTAATAGAAGATTTTAAAGATTTTAATACTGAAGTAGTTCTTAGAACCCAAAATTTTGAAGCAGATAGGATGGCATAGATTGGCACATAGTTTGACCCTAGAGGGAAAACGTGAAGAGATTCTTGTGAATGGGATCTACCTAAAATATTTTAGTTAAGCTGTATCTTCCATGTATTATAGTTAAATAGTTTCCCTTTCCTTGTTGTTCTATTTTCCCATTTTTCTTTCCTACTCTTTCTTTTTTAATAAGTGTTCTTTGAACATGTGGCTATGGCTCAAATCTTTTTTAAACTTTTTTGAAACTCTCAACACATTAAATCTCTCTCAAATCTCTAAAATTCACCAAGGTACCTTACGCAGCCACTTTCATGACGTGTCTAACTAGCTGCCCCACATAGATTAAATAAGATTTACTAATGGTTATCTATTTTTAATGCCATTTTTGAGACTTGATGGGTCATTAAATACCCAAATAACAAGATTTAAGGCTTAAAAAGTGTCTCAAACATTCTTACATCTGCTAAAAATCCTTGTTACCTACATTTTTAGTTCATAGTAAAACCTGCTTAGTGAAAATGCTTTCCCTATTGCAAAGCTCCATAATATTACATAAGTTCACTAATTCCAAGTATAGATATAGATATGGAGGAGGCACATTCTTCAAAATATGGGTGTGGGATTTACGAATCCATTGATAAGCTTCTCACAAGCAAATCATATGCTTCGGCCCTTGCACAACTCTTAAAGACCTATCCACGGACTATAGTCCCTGAAGTTGTTTATGCAAATGACCCAGAAAAGGTGAAAGATTTTGTAGATGGAATAATGGACCCAATCCTTCAAAATTCTAACAAATCTCTAGGAAAGGGGAACACCAAAGATGTATCTAGATGGCCAAGGCTAGACAATATGAAACATTCACAATGAGGATATGGATTTTCCAACTGGCACAATTCATTGTCCTAGGTGTGCATTCGTGCCCTGACTTAGTTGAAATATGTGTCAAATTATTTCATGCACCCTTAAATACCATACAATAGGGTCAGTTCATGGTGCAAATTACACCAAAGGCCATCAGGGACATGTTGGACCTATATCATGACAAGACAGCCACGTTTCCCACCATTACCAAAATGCAAAATATGTGGGCAAATGCCAATAATCAATTAAAGTTTTTGAAATCAAAATTGAAATTAGGGGATGATGATACCACTATGCCAGTACTGCTGATAGGAAGAGCACAATTGGCAAAGGCAAGTTAAGAGGCACTATCTATGAGGGAATTCATGTTTGGAATGAAAGAGGATATAACTATCTATCAAGAATAGATGGCTATTCTCTTCAGATTAAAAAATATTGACAAGTCTCAAGAGTATCAGCTAGATTTCTCTGAATAGTTTACATATTCAATGGTTGACCAACTCACCCATTTTAAATCTAAAGGGGTTTTTAGGTATTCTTCTTATCTGTTTCACCTCATGTTGTGTCAAAACTCAGGCATCTTTTCCCAATACATGCATCTAAATATGTATTACCCAAGCTTCGGTCATAATAGGACCATTCTTGTGTCCTCATAGACACATTTTTTATCCAAAACAAGTGACCCATATGAATTTTGGGAATTTTTTTCCCCTACCTTTTGTCACCTAAGCACAGAGCTAGTTGAAAATAGATTGACTCCAAGTGTTAGAGGCTTCATGACAAATTGCACTATTCCTTGTGATTATTTTTTTAGATCTCATCATACTATTATTAGGTTCCATGGTTTTAGTGGAGAACCAGTGTTGCTACCTAAGATTTTGACCCTTAGGTTAGCATTCTTAGAAGTCACCTGACAAGTGTCTATGGTAGATAATGAATATGAAACTAGGAAGAAGAAGAAAAAATGTATGATATTCCATGGGTAACGAAAAACATGGCCCTAGAAGTCAGAGATGTTGAGCATGAGTTGCTAAGAAAGCTAGCTTTCCTAGGTTTATTTCTAATTCAAGATAAATGGGGATATGACCCAAGTAGTTTCATAACCTCATGGGTCAAGAATAACAAGGTCACTGATAGAATTGTGCACAAGGGCCATCCCTTTTGGGAAAAAAGAAGAAACCCTCAGGAAGATATTCCTGATTGGTATGTAGAATTGATAGATTTGCCCCTTCAGGAAGCTAGGCCATGGGAGATTTTTAATGTTAAGTGAAAATATTTTGATCCTAAAATCAGAATGACTTTTGGTTTAAGAAGGGCATTGAAGAACAAAGACTGGAAATTTGAGAAAATAGAAGCCTATTGGAAGTATAGGTAGGATATTTGTGAGATAACTCACTCTTTTGGAAATGTATATTTAGATGAGAAATGGGAGGAAATTTGGGATGAATGTCATCTGTCTCCAGTCTCTAACCCTGATATAGTGTAGGCTCCAAGACAAACCTCATCTATAGTCATTATAACTATCTAGCCCCAATCTCTTAGTGCTATTGAAAAACAAAAGAGTGTGGTATCCTCACCACCCAAAGCTTCTCCATCAGTGTCAGCCTTTAGGGTTCCTAGTTTTGTACAATCACCACTAGCAGTAGCGGTAAATGTTGAAGAGAAGGAAGCATAGCCAGAAGAAGAAATGCTAAGGAAACATAAGAAGTTGAAACTTTAGCCTGATTTAGAGGAGGAGGTAGAACCCTCACAACACCAACCACTAAGTACATTGGTTTCTCCTCAGGTACGTGTTGTTTCTCCTTCTTCTTCTCAAACTCTCTCTTCTTCTATAGTGGTGACAATCCCATCTGGCCAAGTAATATCTCCTTCCACGTCTATTATGCCCATTTCCTAATTTTCCCTACCTATTAATACTTAGGCCACATCATTGCCTCATTTTTTCCCCTCTGTCTCAAAGAGAATACCTCCTAAGATTCCCTATGGCTTGCCACAGGGTTATCCTTTTGTGGGTGGGCATATTGCCTCTCCCTCTACCTTCTAAACTCAAGCATATACTACTAAGAAGGCTAGAGAAGCCCAAATGGAGAAAAAGAGGATGAAAGATAATAAAACACTGGCTACACCACATATGAGTTCATTATTTGACCCAATCCAATAGCAACTATGTGACCCATTTTTCACCTAATGTGGTCAAGCCAAACGAGTAGATGCAGCCCAAAGATTATACAATGAATGCAGTGGCTATGGATATGTCACTTTTTAGACCACAAGATAGGGTTGAGCTACTAAATGAATCCACTTCTACCATATCTACTAATTATTTTAATGTATCAAAGAAGCTACAAATGATGGAGGTTGATTTAGTTCAAGAGAAAGAAAACTGTAGCATTCTGACTATAAAAATCAAAACCAAGAATAATGAAATAGAGAGTCTCAACAAATAGTTTCAAGATACTATTTATTTTTAGATTCACTAGGCTATTTAGGCTCAAAATGATTCTTTGAAAGAAGATCTGACATAGGAGAAAGCTACAGTGATAGCCCTAAGGTGGGAAAAGGCAACATTATAGGAAAAATGTTAGGAAAACCTGTAACAGGTCGGTCAATTCTAATAGAAGCTGCTAAATGAGTAGAATAATACCACTGCCATACAGGCCCAACTTCAAGCTGAGCAATGAATAATAGAACAATTGAAACTTGATTTGGCTAATAGGCTAAAGAATGTGGGAGTTTTGAATCTGGTCAAGGAGCTATATATATCAATATGGAAAAGAATCTCTGAGGAGATTACTCAGCCCAGACCCTCTCTAACTTCCTGCTAAATGCATAGAAATTGTGTAAAAAGGTAGAGACTTCAATTGAAGCCACTCTATCCACTGTCTCTTTGAGAGTGTTTGATTCTCAAATGCTGATACAAAAGATAAATGACACAACTAATGAAATGTTATCAACAACAGGGATTAGTGACATAATGATTGTTACAAAAAGGGTGAACGAAGTTCTAAATTTCAACTCCATAAAAATTAATTACAAAGAGCTTCTATATGTGGTGAAAGAGGGAATCAAAGACATGAAGCAACATATTGAAGATCTGGTGTGATTGGTTCTTCCCTCCCTTTTTCTTGATAGCAACACTATGTTTATTGTTGATGAGATTAAAGCTTTGTTGTTATCTAGGAAAAATGATCAGTCAGATTTCCAGGGTTTAACAAATGAATCATCAGTGCCAGAAGTGGAAGCTATCTTGATCCCCATGTCCCATCTTGAATTTCAATTAAAGGCTGTGGTTCATATTCTGTAGATTTTTTCACACAAGGACATCATCAACCTTGATTTATCCTTCCATGAATTACAAAATAAGTAGGGATTATCTGATGTTGAGTGGTCTATTTATTAGATAGCCTTACTAGATTTTTGATTTTTGCCACATTTGATCATACGAGAGATTTTAGATTCTTTTTTGAGTAGGCTCAAAATTCCTTGGGGTTACCAAGAACTTTATAGTAAAATACTCTACATTTTATTTTGAGTTTTAGTTGTGCACTCCAATTTTTGTCCCTATGCATTTTTGTTTCGAGGTAGTGAAGTTTTTGACACAAAGCACGGGCATGAGTTTCATTTTTTCCTAAATTTTGTTTAAGTATCAAATTCATGTATAAGCTACTAAGTGTCATTAGCTAGGACACATTTTATAATTTATATAAGTTGCACAGAGACCGCCACATGTCTCATTATAACCTAGTGGAGCGCGACAAGTGTCAGCATCCACATTTCAAGTTTCTTATGAGTTTCAGAAGCTTATTTTAGCTAAATATTTTCTTAGTGTGTGTGTAAGGTACCAAGTGGAAACTATGGAAGGTTTCAATATGTTTTTCTAAAAGTAGCAAAAATTTATGCGTGTCCTTAGCTAAAGCTTGGTGGAGACATCCATAGTTTATTCATTTTATTTCATTGTTAAGTAAAGACTATGGTGGGCCCTAGGTTTTGTTTCTAAAGTTAGCAAAAGCCACCAAGTGTCACCATATATGTGAATCTAAAATGAGTCAAAAATTTTTCTATAGTGTAGTTAAATCCTTATGGAGACTGCCATGTGTCACCTTCTGTAGGATTCTCAAAAAGTATCTAAATTTTATATAGACAAGCAGAAGCTACCATGTGTCACTGGTTAAAGATCAGCAAAAAGTACCACCTGTCCCTATTCCCCTTTTGAATCTTCTTGGGTAAGAAGTGTTGTGGGTCCCATTTTTTATAATATGATAAAGTTTCAAAGCAATGGACTGTTACAGATGTCAAAGATGGAACACTCTCGATACAAAGACATAGTAAAGAGTATAAGTTATGCAAAAAGTGTTGTGTGTCTTCTGTAAGTGTCGTGGAAGCTACCAAGTGTCATTTTATAGTGCCTCTTGAATAATGAGATGGTTCTCAATTAGATTAATTAGGGCACACCAAGATTCCTTGCATGTTTCATAGTGAAAAGTGTCACATGTGTCTAATTCAGCCAATGAACTTGTAGGAGACTAAAAGTTTCAAATCCAAAGAATATCTTTTGTTAAACACTTCCAATTTATTTAGAGTTTAGTTAGGTTGTTGCGATTTGATCATGCAAGAGACTAAACATTTCAGATTCAAAGAATATCTTTTGTTAAACACTTTTATTTCAGTTAGAGTTCAGTTAGACCGCTGGGTTGGGAACATGCAAGTAATATAGAGCTAGTTTGATGCTATAAATATGGGTGTAGTGATCATCAAAAATGAGGATCAAAAGAGAGGAGAATTTTTTGTGAGATATTTTTATCAAGAAGTTTTAGACTTTCTTGCTATGGCTAGTAATATCATTTGCTTTTGTTTTGTTTTCTTGATTTAGAAAGTTTGTATAACTGTGCATGTATCTGGGCCTTTTATGTGACTAGAAAATTAATAAGAAGACTGAGTTTTGTGCCTTTGTTGATATTTTTTGTGTTATTACAAAAATAGTCTATGTTGTGAGCCTTTGATTATATTGTTTTCATCTTTTACATTGATTATGCATTGTTTGGTCTTTAATGTAATTGAATCCTAAATATAGCTTCATTGTGCTTAGTATTAAAGGATGAATTAAACTCAGGCGCATCACCATAGTTAAATTTTATTTTGTTGCATTGGTGTTTCTATTTAATTTCTATCCCTTTTCTCACAATACATCTAAGATAAAGAAGAGCCAGCTTCTTTAAAATCTAGAGGTCATTTTAGGTCGCAAGTCCCACATTCCTGAAACTTCTCATTGTTGGTATTGGAAATAGAAAAATTATTAGCATCAAAATTAAGATTGAATGATTAAATACTGACTGCAATCCCATCATGTAATTATAACATGGTTGGAATTGAGCATTGCACCTTAGCTATGAGGGCTAAAAAGGGTACAACTGAGTGCCAAGTGTCATAGTATAATTGGATCATTGGGTTTTGGGCTTTGTAAAGTAATCAAGGCCTCAGAAGGCTGTGACTGAGTGCCACATAAAATTATCTAATTAGGTTATAACTCTATTTTAGGATAAAATGCAGCAATTGAATGGAAAGTGGCACATTCCCATTGGGTCATGGGGTTGTGAGAATTGAAAAAATAGTTGGATCCTTAGAAGGAAATGACTGAGTGCCAAGTTTAATAATTTTATTAGGTCATTAGGTTTTATACCTTTTGAATTTTTACTTGAACTTAAAATGCTATGATTGAGTGCCATGTGGCATGCTATTATTGGGTCATTAGGTTACAGGATTTTCAAAAGATAAAAGATGCATGACAAAGATAGGAACTTTATATGGTTGAGAGATTAGTACATGTGAAACTATTGTATGTCAATCATAGCTGAGTTGTCATCGATATCCTATCAAATGAAAAGGAGATTAATTTAGTGAATCATGAGATAAAATAAAAGGGATAAGTATAAATTTATGAAGTCTAATTACAAAATCCGACTTGAACATTTATCTAACACTTAAAATTAAGGTATGTCATAACATCAAATATGAATTTTGACATAGCCAAAGGAATACCATGATTTTTAAACCTTAATTAATTAATCTTGATTGAGTATTAGGGATCATACATTGGATATTCAAATTTTAACCCCTTGTAAAAGTATTTTTAAATAAATTATATCATTAGAAAACATAATGAATTAGACATTAATGAAATATTTTAAAAGGTGCCCATTAAAATTTATCATGGACCAACATGACTTTAAATCATTCAAGTTATACAAAAGGGGTTTTAATCACATGGATCCAATGGTAAGATATATCCTAGATTGAAGGACCCAAAACATTCATAGGGTCTCTAGTTTTAGGAAAATGGGGCATGTTGAATTCAATAGATGGTGACCTTTGATAGAAACATAGTAATATGTTATATTTAAGATATCTTGATTTAGAATGTAATCTTTAAAAATTCATCCCTTGATATATGTAATAAATATTATAATTTAGTTTTACATAAATAACAACTTTTCACTTGAAGGACTAAAGACTAAAAATTTGAAAACCATTCATATCATGTGTATGTTTTTAATTAATTGACAAATATACCTTTGAGTTTTAGAATCAATGACTTCAATATTTATGGATTTAAACATGGGTCCTATGTAATCACATTTTAGGTATATAATTATGCTCAAATTTTAAGGTGATGGCCTAGGCATTTCTCTACTACCATCTAGGCATATATAGCCCTAATAGAGATACATTTTGCTCCACTCTAGGCCTTAGTCTACTACTAGCCAGGCATCCATAACCCTAGTGGAGTTTACCTAAATCACATTCAAAGGAATACAAATTATAGTGTCAAGTCTATTTCAAATACGCACGCACACACACACACACACACACACACACACACACACACACACACACACACACACACACACACACACACACACACACACACACACACACACACACACACACACACACACACACACACACACACATTTTCAAACATTTGGAGGCTATGAACCACTTTATTGGCTAGGTTTTGATAGATTTTAGAAGTTTTGCTCAAGAACCACTCACTTTTTAGTGATTGAATTCTTCTCAGGCAATATTATGATGTGAGCTTATGTGTCATTATGTATGGGATTTTGAAATTTTAAGACCTTCATCAAGTAAAATGTATACTTTTTAGCACTAGATTATAATCATAATAAAATCATAGGCTCCTCAAAATGGAAACTTTAAAATTAGACTCTTCCACATTTTATAAATTAACACATACTACAATCTCTTACTTTGGATAACCATCTATTAGGATGTACATGTTTTTTATGACTTAACTCTTTAGATTTCATAATTTAGGACAAATGTAAGAGAAACTCAAGACCTTGCCCAAAGGGCTTATTGATAATCTATGACACAGAATGACTAATCTAAGGAAAGATAAGAAATAAAAGCAAACACACAACAAAAAATCAAAATAAAAAGGAAACTAATCTACCCTTACCTATTGCTACATTAAAACAACTCATAATCCTTTGGTGGGGGTACAAGGGAAAACAAATAAGTAGTGCTTCAAATACTATCTACTCACTAGTAGAGTTAAGTCATTTCCATGTAATTCTTTCAATCTTAAGGCATTATCATCCATTATAGCTACAATTTGATATGGCTCAATCCAAAGGGGCATGAATTTGTCATAATGGCATTTTTGCTCATGGGAGTTGTCCCATTGTAAGACAAAGTCTATAATTTAGAACATTATAGTTATAGCCCTTTTGTCAAACCACATTTTGACTACATCTTAGTGTTTTCTAAAATTATTGAATGCTTTGTCTCTAGCATATTCCATTTGGATGATATTTATTATCCTTGATTTATTTATTTCATCATCATCCATGTATTTAGCCATGAAATCATAAGTGAGCAGCTACAATGTGATGGGAAATATTAGTTGTTGCCCATACACTAGTAGAAATGAAGATGACATCAAATATTACTTATGTCTAGTTGAATCTACCCAAAAATCATATTTTATTAATGACTACCACTTCCTTGGCCTTTTATTTGTTGAATTATTTATTACATTCATCAGGTTCTTATTTTTTGATTATATAACTCCATTCCCTTATGGGTAATGATTTGAAGAAAAATTGAGAACAATCCTATTGTAAAAACCCCATTCTATGAATTCTAGAAATTGGAAAGCTGAGCCATCATCACATACCAAATATAAAGGAGCCCCAAATCTGGTCATGATGTTCTCCTCTAGGAATTTGATGACATCAATTTCCCTATAGTTCTTAGTGGAAATCACTTCAGTCCACCTAGTGCAATAGGTAGTAGCTATCAACACTAATTTTTAGCCTACTAAAGAGTTAATATTAATGAATCTAATGAAGTTTAATCCCCATTAGGCAAATGACCTTGTTTCTATCATTGGTTGTAAGGGCATGGCTGCTCTTATATTGATGACATGCTTGAATATTAGCATACACATCCTTAAATATTGTAGGCTAGTAATAGCCTACTCTAATTATTTTTGGGTAGTGTTTCTTCCCAAAGGATGTCTACTTCCTAATTTTCCATGGAAATTATTGAGTATGTATGTAGCTTCGTTTCTAGAGATGCATCTCAAGTAGATACCTTCATAGTTTTTTCTATGGAGAACTCCTCTTTTGATCATGAAGTGTGAACCTTTGAGCCTGAGTGCTCTCCTCTACTTTATTTTAATTGTATGGGTAAAGTTTCATTCAGTAGGTAATAAAAAATGTCCTTGTACCATTCCTCACTTAAGACCTAGTCCACTTCTACTTGCAAAACATCAATATAAGGATCAACCTTGGTAATAAAATAAATTAATCCTTGGCCATATACCATCTTGGCTGAATTCATTTCTATATCATATTCTTTGATCTTAGTCATCCATTTACCCCATCTTTTCCCTAGCTAATTTTGGTTAAGTATAAGCTTAATAACATGGTCAGGTACAATAGCATGAGTCTTATTTTGGAGGATGTAATGTCTAAAATTATTTATGACCTTTACCAAGGTGTATGCTTGATTTTCTAAGAGTGGTTATCTTAATTAAAAATCCTTTAACTTCATACTCATTAAGGTGTCTATATTATGTTTATTATCTACTCTCTGTGTTAAGATGGTAGTAATCATGTGGTCAGAAGTAAAAGACTAAAGGTAGAAATCTTTACTAAAATCTAAATTAATTAGCATGGGTACCTATACTATGGCCTCCTTTATGTCTTGGAAATATTTCTTAGCCTTAGACATCTAGTTAGTATTTTCATCCTTTTTCAACATGGTATTTAGGGGTCCAACAATTTTGATGAAACCTAAAATGAATTTATGTACAAAATTAATTATCTCAAAAAAATTGATTTTAACTCAATTTTTTTATTAGAAAAATAAACCTTAAAGATATCATTAATTTTTTAGGGCCAATATCCATACCATCCTTCATGATTATGTGTCCTAATAAATTACCTTAAGTTATGAAAAAGATACTCTTCGTAGGGTTTAGAGAGATACCAAAGGTCCTACATTTATCCAAAACATATTCTAGGTGAATTATGTGATCATGTCATCCATGTAGATAATAATAAATTTACCCATTAGCCCTTGTAATGCATGGTATATGGCACAATGGAATGTATCCTTAGTGTTGATGAGTCTGAAAGGCATCTTTCTATATGTGAACATTCCCCAATTGGTCGTGAAGGTAGTTTTCCTCCTATCTTTTTTATTGACCAACACCTAGTTGTAACTAGAGAATCCATCTATAAAGGACATCATTTGAGAGATAATAACCATTTTAATTACCTCATCCAAAGAGGGAAATGGGTAATCCTTTTTTGAAGATCTATTGAGATTTTGAAATTCTATGTAGAGTCTAATTTCCCCATTTTTCCTTCTGAATCGGAATAGGTTGACCACCCATATAGAGTGTCTTATTTGGAAGAGTATTCTTGTGTTTATTAACTTATTCACTTCCTTATATATGCGAGGATATAGAATGGGGTTCATGGGTATCTACTTTTTCCTTAAGGGTTTACATGCTTCATTCAAAGGAATCATGTGAGATATGACCTAAGTGTTGAAGACTTTGAGATATTCATAAGACCATGGAAATACATCCTTGAGTCCGGATAATATCTTAATGGCTTTGGTTATTTACTTTTTGGTATAAAATAGCCCAATTTTGATGTTCTAGGGATTTCTCAATGAACTCAAATTAATTTTATTATAGTCCTTGCCACTTACTTTGGGAACCTTGACATATTTGCTTGTTTATCTTGATCGAATATCCTTTGCATAGATACCATGCACTTAGGAATTATATACTTTTTGAGTTGGATTATGCCATCTTCATTATTGTCAACCTCATTTTTAGACTCCTCTTCCTATTCATCAATTATATATGAGTCAAAGACTCCATAGATAGTCATGAAATTAATGATTTACTTATCATCATCAAACACTAGAAAGTAATTAATGTTGTCTAGTATAGAAGGGAATGATATCATTTCAACTATTAAATTTTTGAATTTGAGACCTTTAGGTGGGGATGAATTTTTTTCTTTGAAAGCTAACACTTTTACTAGTTGAATTTGATACTTGGATATAGAGGTGATGTTAAATGTTTTAAAACCTTCAATCAAATCCCATGATCTAAATTTATATTTCTTTAGATAAGAAAGATTACATTGGTATTGAATACGTACCTTCCTGATGGATAATTATGAATCACCATGGACTATAAATTTCCTTACATTATGCTTGATGGTGAATTGAAATCCTAGGATTAGGGCCTCATACTCTACAAGATTATTAGTGCATGGAAATTGAGATTTATAAGATGTTAAATATTATTTACCAACTAGGTTTATCAATATGATACCTACCCATGAGCTTTGATTGGCTCTCACACCATCAAAGTACATCATCCAAAATCCTCCATCCTTGGTCATGTAGTTTATTTAATTTAAATCAACAATATCAAGAGTATATATGCCTAAGTCAGTGGACTAGAAATTCACCTTCTCATTCTTGGCATTGTATTCTATTATCATGAACTTCATTTTTCGCTCCTTTTGAATTTAGATTTGATTGGGCACACCCCTCTAAGGTATCCACATATGTGAATAGTCCATGGACATACATATTTTTTAAGGATTTTATCTAGTCTCTACTCAATAACATCCCATATGCTTCTGGGATTTATATGACTTGAATGTCAATGAACTATTGAATCTAGGGTTTATGAGATGACTACATATGAACATTCAATAGTTCTCCTACCACCTTTACTTCTGACTTGTCTAACTATAAAATAAATCTATCAAACTTGATTGGATTTAGTCCCAATTATTCAAAAATACCTATGAGAAATATGTTAGTAGATGCCCTAGAATCAGTCAAATAATTATGCGCATTCTTCCCCAAGATTTTAAAAGTAAATATAAATGGAGAAACCTCAGCCTTACTTTTATACATTACAATATTTGCATTTAAATATTTGGATTTACCTTTATCTAATTTATTAGTTAATGATTTCAACAAAAAATCATGTTGCTCAGTGATTTGATCAAGCTCATACAAAGTAATGTTGGCTTTTATCTTCTTCATATCTTCCACAATGTTGTACCCACTTTTGTATCTATTTGTACTCAATTCTACAATTCGTTGGGTATCCTTTCCATTGGGAGGAGGAGGATAATTATTATTTATATGATCTAGGGGAGTGTTAAATTTGTTAGGTGGTGTGAAATTTATCATAGGTTATTTTTGAGATCTATTTCTCATGTCATAATTGCTCTTTTGGTACTGCTAAAAAACATGGATCTCATTTGTGTTACTTTTAGGCTCATTCTCTCCTTGGTCAAGAAACTCATAAGTTTTGACCTTGAGTTCCATTTTAAAGGTGTTGGACCTAGTATCAGGTGCTCTTACATTTATAGAATTACCAATATTGCCTTGATTATCTAATACAATGTCATAACTTTCTAGTTCACACCAAAAAATTTTAAAGGCATTGTAAAATTCTATGTAGTCCAACTCTCTATGTCAAGTTATGTTATGGAACCTACACCAATTGGGTAAGGAAAATTCATATATATTTATGTTAGGCATCTTATTAGTTGGGGGATCATTGTTTTTATTATTATAATTATTAGATTTGTGTAAAGTTTTTTTCTAATTTTGAAATGTGTAAGTTCTATTAGAATCTTTTCTCATGTTTCCCATTTGCCATTAAAAATTTAGAAAGTCGCTACCTAGTTTTTGGACCATCCTATGAATTGATTCTAAGTCTTCCTTTGAGGAGTCAGGCTTAGTGTTATAGACTAGGCTTTGGACAATGTTTTGGGTGCTAGAGTTGTTAATAGGGACCAATGTTTCAGTATTGTTTTGGGGATGAGCCTCAGCATTAGACTAATTCAAGAATCCTAGTTTTTGACTAGGAGATTCATGGCTTAATGGAAATTTATTAAGGCTATGTATCTAATTTAATGTAGGCATTTTATAATTTATGTTTTGGACTAGATTTGGAGTAGGTAAATATAGGTTGATTTTGGGATAGAAAAGGTAGGATGTCCTTATGGGTGAATTTTCTCATTGATGTGTATAGTCTCTACATATGTGAGTGGAAATGTATTAACATTCATAGTTTTGCATAAAAAGATAACAGTCATTGGGTTTAAGGAATTTTATAAAATTATATTACTAGGTCATCTATAAGATGATAGGGAGATTTGGTTAGACTTTACATCTTTTAGAATTTGTCATCAAAGGTTCTTATGGGCTCACTCGAGTCTCACTTTAGGACAGTGAATTATTGTTAAATGATCCTAGGACTAATGACCCTTATAAATTATGTAATGAAGGTGTCGTTAAATTGGTTCTACCCTATGATGGAATCCTCTAGTAAATTTAGGAACCATTCATAAGCTACTTCCCTAAAGGTAAATGGGAAGAGTCTATAGGCTATGTATTTATAAATGACATTCAAAATCTTGAGAGCCACATTGAACAAATTGATATGATATTTAGAAGCTATACCCCCTAATGGATTAAAGAGTGGGAGTTACTTTTTAAGGTTCTTATGTGAATCATGCATAGGGCCAGACACATTTATAGAAGATCCTCCTAATCTTGTGATGACTAGTTAGATGTAAAACATAGAATGTAGTTACAGGTTGACTGGAGAGATAGGGTGGGATTTATATCTGCTATGTCTCCCTTTATCATCTCTTAATTTGTGATGGGTTATTAAAGATATAATTTGAACTCTAGTTTAAGATTGGTTTCTAGTCTAGGTCTTAGGTAACTCTAAGATGTTATGTAAAGGATCTATGTTATAAATTCATAATACTATAAAGGTTCCAAAAATATTACTAAGGAAGGTAAAGATTGGCCAAATTACCCTAAAGGAACCCCATGGATGGGTCCACAATCAACCATAGTGGTTTTATTTTACCTTCATCAATTTATATCCTTTAAATTTTTGAATCCTACACAAACTTTTGTTAGAAACCTAGTCTATCCTAAAAAGATCAATGCTAGACAAGATATTTCAAGCAAGCTTTGATGCATTACACTTATTAGAACATGTTAGAGTGAAATATTTAAAATAATACCTCAATGGTATTTAAACATAATCAATTTAAAGTTATAAATCCTTGGATCAATGATCTTTCATAAATGATCACTTAGACATTGATTTTTACACTTATTTGTCATGGATCTAAAGATAGTTTGAATTATACAAAAATTTGGACATATAGATGAAATAGACCCTGATATATTCAAATAATTTGATGACACACCTATCCTTAATGATTTTATATGAAATTTAAAAGTATTAGAGGGGCTATGATAGAATACCTTCAAAATTAATTCTGTATTTCAATGATGTTTTAGAATAAACACATTTCATAGAAATCTATCAAAGGTTGTAAAGATATTACAAAAGATGAAATGAAATCATAGTGTTTATCCTAATATTTATGTATTTAAATTAATTATTCTATATTTAAATTGAAATATATTGCAATTTTACTCATAATAAACAAAGGGCCTCCTTTTAATGCTAGCATTTATCTTGTTGATCTATATATTTATCAAGGATATAATGTAAACATCAAATCAATAATTTATTAGCTTATAGTGTAGGTCCTAGAAGATCTTATGGCTTAATTAAATTTTTGTAGAATGATTATGTGGCTATCACCTTTTATTTTTCAAGTTAATCCTATTGTAGGGATAATAACAACTTAGTAGTGACACAATCT
>JARHVA010001284.1:1365000-1382500 GCA_037957365.1 Torreya grandis | reverse complement strand
AACCTACCTTTTACATAATTATAACCTTCCTCATCATCACTATCTCTATCTACAATCCTATCTACATGGTATAATGAGTAATTATAATGCTTGTATTTTGTGGAAAATGAAACGAAGTTAAAACTGGTGTCCCATAAGATGATGTTTGTTCCATAGGAGTAAAGGAATGGAAATTATTCTTACTTGATGGTTTTGGATGTTATAGATTCATCCATGGTTTTAATTTTGTGATTAATGAGATTGTGGATTAATTTAATGGGGAATTAATGTACATAAGTTCTTTGAAACAATCATAAAATACTTTGAGGTTCTTAGCAAATAATAGATAAAAGTGAATGTAATGCCTTGAGAAAATAAGATTTAAAATCTAAATTTTAGAATTTTAAATAAAATATATGAGTAAAAAAAGGCAAGTATATTTAAATTTATCTAATTTAAATCCAAGGTGGATCTTTAGTTTTGTTCTCATAGCTTCAAAAATCCACTTTGAGGAATTAACCAATCACTATCCTGACATTGTCCACGTGGCTTATTATCACAGGCTTGAATATTTCAATGAAGTGACTTGGCTCTACAACCATTGAAATGAGCCCCATTATCATTTAATTCACATCTAAAACTACAAATTTTTAGATAACTATGTGCCACCAAGGTTCCATACTTGACACATGCTCAACACTTGACACCTTTACATGTACTCTAGCCTTCTATTTCATAAATTGGGCTATCTAAGTGGATTGTATGATATTATACCAAGTGTAATATTCTAATTGGATTTATCTTATTTGATTTTGTATGGGTTGACCCATTTTATTCTTAGGCTAATATGGCCTTGGGATCTCTAATGGATTACCATGTGGAAAGCTCTTATTGACTCATGTTATCTCCTAGATTTGTTATATGAAACTTTCAATGGACCTAAACACCATGACACTTTCCCACATGTCATATTTTGATTGGATCACTCTTCATTAGGTTTCACAATTTATTTTTGTCATTTTATTACCATGAAATAAGGGGTCCATGTTTCTTCAACCCATTAGTTCCAACTATCATGTGGCTTCCACATCATGTCTTATTATTCAAGATTGAATGACTAAATACCAAGTGTCATCCCATTATGAAATTACAACATTATTGGAATTGAGAATTTAACCTTACCTATGGTTGGAATGAAGGGTTCAACTAAGTTTGAAGTGGCATGACATGATTGGATTGTTGGTTTGTAGGCCTTGGAAAATAACTAAGGCCTTGAAAGTTCATGATTAGGTGCCACATGGCATGCTCTAATTGGGTTATAACTCTTTTATTGTCAGAAATGTAGTGGTTGAATAACAAGGGAACATTCTCATTGGGTTATAGGGTTGTAAGACTTGATAAAAGAGTTGGATCCTTGGAAGCTAATGACTAAGTACCAAGTGGTAGACTTCTATTGGGTCTTTGGGTCATAGACCTTTTCCAACCTTTTCCTTGACTAAGTGCCAAGTGTCATCTTAAAATTGGGTCATTATGTCAAGGTATTTTTAAAATATAAAAGATGCATGATAAATATTAGAACAATATGTGGCTAAGTGATTAGTGCATATGACACTTCCATATGTCAATTACGACTGAGCTAGAGTCAGGATCTTGCCAAATGAAAAGGTGTTAAATTTAGTGAATTGAGAGATAAAATAAAAGGGATAAGTCTAATGTTATAAAGTTTGAGTATGAAATCCAACTTGAACCTTTATCTAAAACTTAAAATTAAGGTATGTCATAACATTAAATACAAAGTTTTACATACCCAAAACAATACCCTAATTTGGACATCCTAATTAATTAATCTTGATTGAGTCTTAGGGATCATACCTTGAATCTTTGATTTGTAACCCCTTGTAAAATCACTTTTAAATAAATTATATCATCAGAAAACTCAATGAACTAAACATTAATGAAACACTTTAAAAGGTATCCATTAACATTGGTCATGGACCAACATGACTTTAAAAAATTTAAGTTATAAAAAAAAGGTTTTAATCATGTGGATCTAATAGTAAGGTATATCTTATGGTGATTGATCCAAAACATTCATAGGGTCCCCATTTTCAGGAAAATGGGGTATGTTGATCTCAATAAAGGTCACTATTCTTGGTGAATTACAACCATACCAATACCACAAACACTTCGAATATGAATATATTCAATAAAACTATATTCTTATAATAGATCATTCACCTAATAAAGACAAAAGTAAATCTCTTTAATATAACTACATTTATCCAAGTGATCTTCCATCCACTTTCACTACTTCACCTCCCCAAATTTCTCCCCAATTCATTATTGAAGATAAAGGTATTAGCACATAAAACATTAAATATGCATTCCACTTTGACAAAGTTACAAAATATACTAAATCCCATGGTAGGCCCAAAATGGAATGGTGTATAAGATAAACCCTCATTCCAAAGGAACAATTTTATTTGTCAAAAAGAGGTCACCAACTCTTGAAAAAAATAACTTAGATGATTCTTGGTTATACAATGATGATGATTTCACCTCCTATTATTAAAGTGGTAATTATCTTATGCTTTATCCTTAATAGGAGTATGAGACATTAGGAATACAAATGAAAATACTTGGGGCCAAAGTAATAAGACATTATTGACCTAATATCGACAACTAAACACAAAGGTTATTGAGGTACTCGATATAAATAGCCTAGGGGTGACCCTTGTTATCTCAATAGTGACATTAATTTTGTGTCTAATGAATATGATTTTAATAGTGATGCACTATCCTATCATAGTATCTATGATGATCTCAACAATACTAACCTCTTTCAGACCAATGGAATTATCACTATCATATCTTATTCTAATTTACCCCTTTCCATTCATTATCCCAAATTAATTAATAACGACCAAAAAGATCATATAATACCACTAGATGATTTCCAAAATGATGAAGCATTCTCAATGTTCCTAGTACTTAGAGATTATCTACCAATTGGAGAACACAAACAAGGATTTGAGATCACTTTCGATGCTACCACCTACTTTGGAGAATAGGTGAACTTCCTTGGTAAAATTAAAAAATAAAATCAAACATTGAGTTATATTAGTGAAAACCTTTGTAAGGCACTTTTGTATCAAGGAAAAAGTAAATAAAAATATGAGTCATTTGGTCAAAACCTATTTTAGACACTAATGGACACGGAATTTCACTTTCCTCCTTAGGAATCCTATAGTACCTCAAGTTCACATCATACCTTTGATTCTAATATTGACATAGAATAACAAGTGTTTGCTTATATATTTTAAGATTTCTTAGAAACATTTATTGAGTGTCCATTACCGAACATGGGTGATTCAAAATATTCTTACATGGGTGGATCCAATGGATAAACATTAAATGAGGATAATATATTTCCCTTGATACCTAATTTATTAAACTATAGTACCACATTATTAGTGGAAGACACTACTAAGGTTAGTATTTACACAACAAATGAACCCAAAATGGTAAAACTTAATGCATCTCTAATTGCATAGGAATGGAAATTTATCATTGTCATTCTCAAATAATTTATTGGCATATTCACATGGTCTTATGTTGGTATTATTGTGTTATATTTGTTATTTTAGACTCAGGTTGCACTATAGCTAAAAGGAGGAATCTTCAAGTCCTACTTTCAATCTTTGTCCAATATGGGAGTAATCCTAGGCTATGGGTTACCTATGAAGGGGTTAAACCTCTAGGTTTTTTAATGAGCCTAGCTCTTCAGAGATGATAATTTGGACCTCTCATTATAAAACCTAAGTAACTTAGGATGAAAATAGTAGATAAATTACATGAAACAAAACATATTCTAACGTGTGGTGATGCACCATGAATTTGTCTTCTCCAATAATAATCTTGAATCCTTAACACACTAATGGGCCACAAAGAAAACTATTGAAATTCTTGTTATGATTTTTGAGCATTAATATTTCACATAGAGGTTAATTTGATACACTAAAACTAGAATACAACAAGATGAGATTTGATTGAAGACACTTATAGTCAACATTCCATCCTATCCTTGAAATATCAATGTTATGACACACTCTATGACCTAAAAATAATGTTGTTAGTATTAAAGATAAGATTTAACCTACAAAGGTTAGGTTAGATCACTTCACAAATCAATAAAACATAGGATACTAAACATAGATTGATAAACACTACAAAATGTCTTTCTCATTACTCTAGGAGGTACAAAATACAAATTATAGCATAGTCTAGTCATACCAACTTGAGGGATCCTAAATCAAGGCTTAGAATATTGAATATATAGAAGAATGAAATGAGAGATAGGAATCCTTTTTGGTGCTAGGAGGGTCATAATTAGTCATAAATCCACTCTCTATAGTAGTTACAATAACCTTGTTCAATTGGTCATGGCCACATCAACAAAAAGTTACAATAATCATTCATTACCTCTCCCACTTATTCCTATAATGATGCTCTTTTTAGTTACAATTATGGGATCAAGTAATTTTCAATTTGAGTGTCAACATCAATCTAGTCACAATAGATGGATCTATTTGTTATGACCCCAATCTAGTATTGATTGCTACTTACTGGTTCATTTGATTGTGAGAGATGGAGGAAAGGGTTATAATCACATCCTTAAAAATGAAACTTGATGTGTCTGCCTATATGGCCTTATTTCAAAACATGGAACTAGGTCTAGCATAGACAAAACCAACTTATATTTCCTTTTAATGAAATATTGACACTTTTACTTATCAACCATTTCTCTATATTAGGTATGAAAGACCTATTTTGTATTCATGGAGCTATAATGTGATGTAAGATCTTACAATGTGAATCTAGTTTAGCTCAAATTGAGCTTAAGCTAGGTTCCTTTCTTATTTACCATCTCAAGTCAAAAATTGACTCATCCACCTTCACTGGAATCTCCCTAGGCTTGCCTTTGTTTGATTGGATATTGAAAGTTGACTTAGATCATTTATTCATTGACCATCTCTCACAATTAATCCTTTACCAATTGAATGCACTATTGACACTTGTCATTCATGCATTTTCTCTTAATATTCACTGACCACTTTAACCTCCACTCACCATTATATCTAAATGTACAATGTAATGTAGACTATTAGATCTACCAGGGACTCTTTTTTTGAACTCTAATAGCTACTTACCAATTCTTTAAATTGACATCCTTACTCCCATCAAATGACATTTACATGACCATCATCAACATCCCATAGACCATAAAATTTAAAATTGTATGGACTTTTATAGTAGATTTAAATTGACCTTAACATGAACATCTTATGTTTTTAAATCAAATTTTAAGTCTTGGATTTTAAAGCAAAAGAATCATGGAGACATCAAATTTGTAGGATATGTTCTTGGGATTGAAAGTGATGAACCCATTTGATCCACTAGTCCAAGGAGATTTATAAGTGAAGATATTAAATGCACAAGTTGGCTAGTCCATTTGCTCCTACATGACATCCTGGTTCATTTGGTTAAGTATGGGAAACTTACAAAAAAATAAGGATCTAACTTTGAATATGCATAACTTCTTTTGTGCTTTGGTGGATGACCTAAAACTTAACACATAGTAACTAGGGAATAAGATGAATAAACCCATGTGATAATTTATTATTGAAACTATCACATGTGTGACATATGGTATCATCAATATTATCACTCAACTCTATTTGAGCTTCTTTGAAAATGGCTAAGTATGAAAACCTAATAAATTTTACTTAAGAGCCAGACTTTGGAACTTAATATCTTCTACTGCACTTTGGTGGATGACCTAAAAATTTGTGCATATGTTTTTAGGACTAGATTTAACAAACCCATATGATCAATTCTCCCTAACTCATATGTATGTGTAAATTAAAACATTAGTAAAGTGCCTACTCAAAATTTATGTCACTAGACCCAAGTGTTGCAATGAACATAATGAATATCTAAATGGATCCCATGCATTTCCATACTCATTCTAAGGACTTTTAAGACCCAATGAAATGTCTAAAACTATAGTCATGTCTTTAAAAAATGAAAAATTACACTCCAAGTGAACTTGAAATGTTTCAAAAGTCTTAAAATATACATGATCCCTTGGGTCTACTCATTCCATCCATAACTTTCTTATCTCTTGCTCCATTCTTTGGTCTTCAGGACAGTACACTACATCTAGGTAAAAATCTAGTATGTGGGCCAAAATGGCCAACATTTATCTCTCATCATACACCATCTTTTTATACACCCAGATGTTAAGCCCATTAAATACAAATTATTTAAGATGCATCTACAAATTTATATTCTAGTTGATAAATAATCAAAAAAATTATTGCGCTAAAAATTCATTCACCCAATTAATTACTCAGAATGGATATCCAACATTTTTCTAGACAGTAACAAACTAGAATGTATTTTCATCTACATAAACTTCAAAGATATTAACAAATCTTGCCCTAAGGATGACTTTTCATTTCATAATATAGATAGGATTATGGATTCAATAACATGATATGAGACGTTATCCCTTATGGATGGATTTTTAGGATATAATTAGATCAAAATTAAACTAGAATACCATCATAAAACATTGTTCACCACTCCATGGGGGACATTCTATTATTAGGTGATGTAATTTAATTTTAAGAATGTTAATATTGTATACTAGTGTGCAATAATTTACATTTTCCATGAAATTATGCATTATATTATTGAATACCATTTTTATGACATTATAGTAAAATCAAGAACATGAGAAACACATCCAATTTTCTTTAAAGAGTCTTTGAGAGACTTCATGAATATAAGGTATGCCTCAACCCCAATAAATGTGTTTTTCAGAATCACATAAAAAAAAATTCTAGGCTTCATTGTTTCCCATAGATGAATTAAAGTCATTTCAACCAAGGTGAAGTCCATCAAAAAAAATTATACTCATAATTTAAAATAGATTCATAGTTTGGAGCTAAAAATCTAGTCTTTTCATTGATTTACTTCATAGCTCATTGATTATTTCCATCCTTTATTTCATCTCTTAAATAAGGATACCACCTTTAATGGAATTCTTATTATCAAAAGGCATTTGATAAATTAAAATACCATTTGGAAAAACCACTAGTGTTGGTACTGTCAACACCATGAAATCTCCTCTTACTCTATATCTCAAATACTAAATGTAATGATTAGGGAAAATAATACATAGTCTATTATCTGAGCAGGACATTGGTCACCTATAAGAAAAATTATATGCTTATTGCAAAGGAATGTTTAACACTAATATTTTCACAATATAAGCTACATCACTATATTATAAACAAAAAGAATAATAATTATAAAAGTTTATCCTCTCAAATATCTTCTTTCTAAAAAAGCCTTGATAGTCATACAGCCAAGTGGATTATGTTCCTAAGTGAGTCAGGCATTTAATAAACTAATCAAAAGGCCATAAAAGGGAAATTAATTACATATCAACTTTTTAAGGAACCTTTATTCAGTATGTATCCTATACACATGCATTTACGTGATGAATATATATTCACTTTTGAGGAATCACATCAATAAAAGCTATATTTTGATGGTTATTTTACAACCCATGGTTTCAGGGTAGGTATATTATTCATTATGATACAGGATCATATCATTCCCAAGGTGTTCCAAATTAATTTTCCATGAACCAATAATATTACCAAATATGAGTCACTTATGGTAGGGATTTATCTTAAAATATAGTGGAACATTCAATAATTAGTTGTCTATGGAGGTTTATAATTATCATCAATTAGGTTATAGACTAATAACACACAAAGGATGAGAATATCATGCCCTAGAAAGGCATGGTTGATAGTCTCAATCAACATTTTGAATGTATTTAGTTTCAAAAAATACCAAGAACTAATAATAAATAAGCTGAAGCCATGAAAACCATTGGGTCACTAATATAAATAGATTTTAACATCTATGAATATCAAATTATTATTCAAAACCTTCTCATGCTAGATTATAGTTGTCCTTACACTAAAATGGTATGTATTATTTCTGGTTTAGATTCCCCTTGGTACCAATATGTATATACCAACCTTAAAGACCAAATTATTCCCACTAATTTATCACATAACCAAGAAAATTGATTTATTAATAATTCATCATGTTACACTTTACTTGGTGTACACTTTATCATAGAAGTTATGATGGGATGTTACTTAGATGTTTAAAATTGGGTGAATATGAATTAGTGCTTAAATATGTGCATGAAGGGATTTTTAGGGCCCATATAAGAATAATGGTCATTTCCAAGAAACTTCTTAAGATATTATATTATTTCCCCATAATTGAATTAGATGCATGTACTCATGTTGATAAATTCCTTGCTTACCAAAATCATGGTGGTTTAATTCAATCTCCATGAGTGATTTAGCCTATTACTTAGGCTCATTTTTAAAAAAAATGGATACTTGATCTCACTGGTAAGATAAACCCCACTTTATATGATATCCACAAGCATATCCTAATTACAATAAATTACTTATGTGACTGGTAAATATATCTCTAATTTATTTTGAACCACTTAATTTTTTGATATGGCATTCCCTTTTCCATTATACTTGACAATGGAAAGTCATTTAACAATAAGGATGTGAAAACCATCTATTCAAAGTTACATATTAAAGATATATGGTCAATTCCATATTAACCTCAAGTTAATAGTCAAGCTAAGGCATATAATAAGAAAATTATCAAAATTCTTAAAAAGACAACCAATAAACCTATCCATGATTAGCATTTGCAATTATTCCCTACCATATGGAATTACTATACCAATATCCACATAGCTACAATTGAAACACCCTAATCCATATTTTTTGGTTCTAAATATATTCTTCATATTGAGATCAAATTTACCTCTCTGTGTATTTCATTACAAGATATCACTGATGATGAAGGATATAAAGTATCCTAGCTACAATAACTAGAACTCCTAGTTGAGAAATGAATAGATGCATTGAGTCATCTTAAAGCATTTCAGAATTAACAATGTCATAGTTATAATAAGTACATCATTCCCATAAAATTTGAACTGGATGATCTTATATTGAAGGATAATAATAAAAACACTAATGAAAAACATGAAAATAAGGGAAAATTTGAACCAAATTCATTGGGTCATCTAATTATCACTAAAAATTATAGTTATGGGTTATATAGGTTAGTTGTGCCAAAAGGGTATAGGCTAGATGAGCCCATGAACACTATTTATCTCAAGTGTTTATATGCTTGAATCAATTGAATATCAACTATGATGGCCTATACTTGGGGGTATCCCATTCATGTTTCCTTTACCCTTACTTTTATTTGAATTTCTTGATTTAGGCCTTATCTTTATCGTGACTCCTATTCCAGTCTTGATCTTGATTAAGACTTAAAAATTCTATAGGTGGATTCAAATGGTAGTTCAACAAGCAATTCATATTTTGTCATATATTATTTTATCTATTTGATGATCCTTTTCCTCATTTCAGAACATGTCCATTACATATTAATTTTTTTTTGAGTTGTAGTCTTTTAACTTCTTAAAAACTTATTATAACTATACCATTTTATCTAGTTTATCTATTTTCTAAGCCCCTATCCAGGGTTATTTTTATTTTACTAGATATTTCCTTGTGCATTTGTGTATATTCATATATATCTTAGTCAAAAAAAAACAAAAATAATTGAAAATTTACAAATTACAAAAATCATATATTCATAAAATGACATCACATCTCCAAAAGAGATATAAATCCACAAAATCCTTACACTATTTTCCATCCTATTTTATTATGGATTTTTCTCTTGGTCATGTTTTGGGTGGTGTTATTTGAGTATGATGTGGATAACACTCCCTTTACATTTAAATATCTCATAGGTGGGAACATCCTATCCAATTATGATCATTTTAGTCAACATCATCATTTCATATTAAAACTCCTATTTTTGGGAAACCTACATATGCTTGAGGTCTACATGGACGATATAGGTAGTTCTTCAACACATGGGGTAGCTTGGGTCATCTTGGCCACTTTCATTCATATTTTTATTCCCCCTTTCAAGTTCATGTATTCTCTCAATATTTTGTGAACCAATATACATATGATTTGTCATTTTATGAGTTATTATTATCTTATGCTCTCTCCATTTTATGAGTTATTCTTATCTCATGATTTTTTTGTTTTTTGATACATTTTAATTACACTCACCATTTTGTGAGTCACTTCAATTTTTCATCACTTTTTTCTATCCCATTCATAAGAAAACTACATTTTACTTGAATTCCACATTGGAATATGTAGGAAACATCTAATTTCATGGGGCATCTAGAGATAACTTTACCACCCCTTCCTTATTATTTTATTCCTCTTTCTTCTAGTTTATCATGTTATCCTACCTAAAATTCCATAAACTTGGGGATAGATCAAAAGAGTAACATATTATTATCACATTCATGAGTTAATGTTTATTTATTTATTTTTGTTTGTTCATTTGTGTTTCATTTATTTCTTTGTTATTTATTTTATTACATTGAAATATTTTTTTTATGTTTAGTGCATTATATTTTACACCTAGGTATTGATTATTCATATCTTGATCCTATGTTTTTAACATTTATATTAGAGTTGATTTTTTTTTGTAAATGAGAAGATTTTATATAATGTTTCACAAAGAGGAAATAACCCCTTACATAATTTATCAATAGGGATACATATGCTCCTATCCACAAATTATAACATCATCATATTTACCATCATCCAAAAGAAATCAGCTGAACAATATATATACATATCATGATCTAAATCTAAAAATGAGAATATAAATAGAGTCCTAAAATTTTTACATCATGATCACATGTTAAAAAATCATCAAATATATAATATACAACATGAATAAATATCCATGAAATTAAAAATATCATCTCTCTCTCTCTCTCTCTCTCTCTCTCTCTCTCTCTCTCTCTCTCTCTCTCTCTCTCTCTCTCTCTCTCTCTCTCTCTCTCTCTCTCTCTCTCTCTCTCTTCTCTCTCTCTCTCTCTCTCTCTCTCTCTCTCTCACACACACACACACACACACACACACACACACACACACACACACACACCACATAAAAATAATATTAGAGTCCATGTAAATCATATGATATAAAATGAATATCTATTTACATCTCAAAATCATAATGACACATAAATAGATACACACGCACATTAGAAAAATAAAACAGTAGAGCTATAACAAAATATTAGCTTTGAATTTAATCATCTTAAGGAGGGTTCCTCTATGGACTCCGCTATTGATAGCTCTATCATGTACCATGTGGGGCTAGTTTTTGAGGTGGGCCCATCTCTCTCTACTACAAAGAGGTTTTGACACTAATCTCTCTGATATTATGTTGTGAAGTGATCTAGATGTGTGGCTTAACCTTTGGATATATGAATGATCCTAAAATTTCATACACACATACACAAAAAAACACACACCCCAAACACACACATCAAAATAAAATATCATCATCATCACTATCTCTCTCTCACTCTCTCACTCACTCACACACACACACACACACACACACACACACACACACACACACACACACACACACACACACACACACACACACACACACACACACACACACACACACACACACACACACACACACACACATGCACACGCGTGTCCGCGCGCGCGCACACACACACACACACACACACACACACACACACACACACACACACACACACACACACACACACACACACACACACACACACACACATGCACACACGCGCGCACACACACACACCACATCAAAATAATATTAGATTCAATGTACATCATATGATAAAAAATTAATATCTATTTACATATCAAAATCATGATGACACATAAATAGATACACACACACATTAAAAAAATAAAAAATACAAAGCTATAATCAAATATTAGCTTTAACTCTAATCATCTTAAGGAGGGTTCCTCTATGGACTCCATTATTGATATATCTATCATGTACCATGTGGTGCTAGTTTTTGAGGTGGGCCCATCTCTCTCTACTACAAAGAGGTTTTGACACTAATCTCTCTTAGATTATGTTGTGAAGTGATCTAGATGTGTGGCTTAACCTTTGGATATATGAATGATCCTAAAAGGTCATTTCCCTAACCTTTATTGGTACCATTGAATCATAAATTTTTGGATAATATTTAGCCTCATCTTTCACCCACAACACATCAAATTTGGCCTATAACACATCAGATAGTATTTTGGCCACCCTTGATATGTCATAATCCTTATGGTTGTATCTCCCTCAATGTGGAGGTTATGTGCCTCATCCTTGGCCCTATCCCACTGACTAAAAGATATTACTATATTTGTACCCCTTAGGGTGAGTTATACCTAAATAATTATCATCTAGAGTACTTACCCATTCAGTGTGGCTATTTCTATGTCTTATTTTGAGATGATACCGTCTAATTTAGTGTTCTCACCCTATAACCTAGTAGTCTCTCTTTGAGCCCCTACCATATATCTCTACAACCTAACCACCACCTCCTCCAACCCTAATATCTATATAATCATTGATGATATCTATCTATAACCTATCTATAGTAGCCTTGTAATCCTCTTATCTCCTTGGTTAAGAGGTCCTTCTCTGGTCATATGTTTGTCTTATATCATGTATAGACCCTCCTACAATAATAAGGGCCACTTAGTGTCCCACCCATATTTATAAACCTCTTATCCATCATGACTTAGTTTTTATCCCATATCAAAATCCTAATCTAAGGACTCCCCACTACTACTTCCAAAACTAATGTTTTATACTATTACTATTGTTATCAATGATGTTACCAATTTTCTTAGAGGTATAATCTATCACCATCAGCACAACCTATTGTAAAGACATTTTGATGCACTAGTTTTTATATCTTAATGGCCACAAGAATTAGGTCTTACCCATGTATTTTTATAAGTGATAACATGTCCTATCTCTATTGTATTCATTGATGTGGCCTTGACTACTAACCCTTTAGAGGCCTAGGTCTGGTAAGCCACACTATTCTTAACTATTCCCATTAAGATTCATATGTTCAAGTCACCCATAAATTTTTAACCCCTTGCTCATATGCCCATGCCAATAATTACATTATTAAGAGGTTTCCAATTACTTTTGCTCTAGGGATGGGGGGACCACTCACTATTCTCTCAATTCACATGGTAAAAATAATTAGGCCCCCTTTTACTTCCTATTTTCATCAAAAATAGCCTTGAACATGATATAACTAATATCACTTGACTATGAATTCATGTCACCCAATAATATATCATTTCATGCTCATATAATATGCCACAATACCAATCTCTTACCAACCAAAGTGACTATGCATGTACATACACTAGATAAAGTATCTATTGACCATATCATCTATCTCTGATATATAAAAATACACATCTCGTTGATGCCCCTGTTTTACCATTCTATCAAGTATCAACCATAAACTAATGGCTCTTATAGGTACCACTATCATCTATCCCCCACTAGTAATTATATTATGATGTGATCCCAATCTTATATTTGAAATAATTTATAGAGATAAATACTCCTACCCTAATGATAGGAAATTATATGTACTGAACATTTTCATTGATTAATGAAGAGATTGTTGAGCATTGTCTTTGAGTGTTGAGCTTTGATATTTAATGTTATCATTGATGTCAAAGGTTCTTATGAAGATGAATGGTTATTTCATTAATGTCAATCTAATATCATTGATGTCAAAGGTTATTTTAAAAATGATTTGTCATGTAAGCCTTGAGGAATGTATATGAATGAGTTACATTTCCATCATAATGAGTGTTGTTGATGTATGAAAGTTATGATGAAAGAATATTGTTTGAAGAATGTTCTAATGTCAGCTTGAGTGAGATAATTGAGATGCATCATAAGTAAGTACAGGTTAGTAAAATAAGTGTAAATCATATTTTAATTCTTTCTCTATACCTTTTGAGATGGTATTTATAGGTGGCATGGTGAAATGAGTGAGCTCCAAATAAGAAGTTGTGTGCTCTAAAGATCTATGTAAGAAGCTGTAAAGATGTTATAAATGAGCTCTGAATATGAGAATGGTCCAAATAATACTTGATAATATTTAAGCATGAGATATTTTTTTTGAGATTTTACATGAGGTTTTAAGGACTTTACAATTAATTAAAAGGTTAGATCTGAATATCTATATATGCAGCTTTGAATATGCTAAGAATATCCTAGTCAAGCTCTAAAGATATTTAAGTATCTCTGAAGAAGTTATATTGAATCTCTAAATAAGAGTGAGTGTATGAAATTAATTGAGCATACACAAGAGGCATTCAAACACATGAAAGTTCTAAGATGAATTCTATAGGATGGCTATAAGGTTAGATTCAATGTCTAATAAGACTTGGAAGTCAAAGAATAGAAAAAAATAAGAGAGATGGTAGTCAACTGAGGTAAGAGGATCAATTTCCATGACATGGGTGAGTAGGTGAACATTAATAGATATGATTAAGGATGTTTTATGTATGTTCATTAATTTTTAGATCAAGGTTTACAATAAAAGTATTGAGAAATTATTTTAAGGTTTCTCAAATCCATAAAATGAAGAGTTGTCTACCTAAGAAGGTTTTCTTAGTCATCATTGGAATATGTAACATCTACATGAGAACCTAAGATATTTATTGTAGATTATTAAGGTTTATATCTCAAATTTACAAGCATTGTTTTCTATAAAGAGGAGATAATTATTATGAATGATCGTTAAGATTGGAAGATGGTCAAAACCCTCATAAAACCCTAATAAGGACTTGATATTAAAAATCTGGTTCTAAAGAGATCATGATGGTTTGATATGATCATAAAATTTATTGGATGTTACATTAAACTCTCCCAAGCATCTCTAGGTGTGATTTGTTTCTCAGGTGAGGGAGTAGAACCTACAAGAAAGTGATTATCTTTTAGATATTTGTTATAAAAGATAGAGTTAACTGAGTCAACATGACTAAGTGGATGACTATCAAAGTGTGATAATTTTATTTTTTATTCATGAAGATTTATGGATAGGTTCCAAATATTAGGTGTGAAAATTTGGTGATCCAAGTTGGCTAGTCAATAATAAACCTAGTGGTTCAGATAGTAATAAAATCATACAAAAGTGAGAAGATGTTTTTTGATGTATTTTTCATGTAAGAGTGATGCATTGAAATACATGATGATTTTTTCTGGGTATTGAGTTATCTATCCATTTTTTTATAATATTGTAATTTAATATATTAGGTTGAACCATTAAAGCCAAAATGGCTTATATGAATGAATAGAGTCTACGAGAGAGAAGGTCAACAGATTGGTCTAGAAGACTAATAGTTTTAATTAGAGCTCATGATATTATTAGTTGAGTTTTCTATAAGGATTTTATAATATCTTATTAATGCACTGGAATCCATTGAATATATTCAATCATGTGTTAGATGTTCATTTTTTCTTGACTATGTTTTAGAGTTAGTTGGCATTTTTGAGTGAACATCTTGTAAAGAAGTGTTTGAGCCTATGTTACCTAAGTTAAATCATAAGATAAAGTTTATGATGACCTTGAGGTCATGATTTTTCTAAATATGTAAATTTTTTCCATTGTTTTTTGTCAAAATTTAGTATATTCCTCATTTATTCAAGATAGAGTTTCTATATATGTGTATGCATTTTATAGACATTGATTTCATAAAGGGTTCAAGTGGTAATTAGAGCTAAAAGGTGTTTTGGACATAAATTAAAATTATATAAGGTATATTTGAGTTACATATGACTTTATCCTACCCTTTTAGTTGTTTTTATATTCTTGAAATAGATCAAAGGGTAACGTGTTGTTAAGAAGACCTATTAGGTCTCAATAAGCCTAAAAGAGGAATAAGGGTTAATTGATATATGGTTGACCTATTTTATTCATAAATTCATGATTAATTCATGCTTTTCTAATAGTCTAATACCTATTTATGGCTGACATAAGTTATTTGAATATGTATCCATCTAGTAAGGATATGATCAAGTGACTTTTATAAAATCAATGTAGTTTAGGCCTATTTGGTGTGCTTAGAGAGTGAGTAGAAGAGGATAAACATAATAATATAGATAATTGGTGAGTGAAATGAGGTAATTTATAACATAAAATAAATATTATGAATACATAATATAAGTTTTGCATATGAGGATCAAGGTCAGAAGACCTAATCAATCCATAAAGAGGGTTAGTTGAATGAAGAGGGCTAAAGGCCAGTTTAAGAGGGACATAAGTGAGAAAAGAGATGAAAGAGTATATCATAATATATTTTAAAATAAACAAGGGTTTATTAATTTTATAAAACAATAATATGGATGAGTTAGTGTTGATTCATCTAGGGGGTTGGTGACTCCTTACAAGTGGGTGATTGCTGAAGCCTAGCTAAGTTGGTGTTGAGCTAGTTGGGGTTGGTGCTCCATGTGAAGTTGGTTCTTAAATAAAGTTTAATGTTTTATTATAGTAATATATTTAATTTTATTCATTAATTGGTTTTCATCCTATATAGGGTTTCCCACATATATGATGTGTTCATGTGTTTCATGCTCTTATGATTTGATGTTTATGATTGCTAAGATGTACATGCTTATTAGAATGATTCATGCATGGTGAAGTGGAATTGAATGAATTTTTTTGAATACTAATTTAACCCCCCTCTCATTCATATTTTTTCCAATAATATGTGAATGCATGTATAATTGCGCCAATAATATAGGGCCTTCGGTAAATCATGTCATCAAATTGATCATGTTCAGAATCACAACTATTAGGCTTATATTAAATACTTGAATTATCTTTTCAAGTAACAATATTCCATTGAAAAGAGACATTAAAATCATAGCCTTCTTATCTATCAATGATTTATCTCATTTATAGGGAAGTCTAGGTCCTCCAATAAATCTATATCAATGACTTCATCCTTAGTTGAAATGTTGTGGATACCAATAAGGTCCTCAAACATTACCAACTATTCCTATTACATATAGTGAATCATTGATCCTCAAATAGGAATGTGGAGTATCCACTACACATCCGATAAAGTCACTATATCCACTCTAGTAGGTAAGTGGAACGTACTCATTTTTAAGTGCCAACACTTGATTAATGCTACTAGGAAGTTTGTGTTATATTAGATCATTGATATATATTAATTATGTCTTAGTCTAACTACATCTATAAATTCCAAAATCTCCATCGTCCGTAATCCTAGTTACCATATGACATGTGATTTCCACTCATGGGTGATCAATACTAAGACTCACTCTTGAAAAGCACAAACATGTTAGCACACTACATAAAAAAAGATCTATCTAGACAAATAACAATAATTCTCATCAAATGTAATGCTTTACCATAAAGAGG